>UELU01136586.1:12926-29982 GCA_900490025.1 Megastigmus dorsalis | reverse complement strand
TCTTAGTGCAACAGAGTGTGGTGTTTCTCCTTGCAACCCGTGGTACGACATCTCCCATTAGAGGCACAAGCGGAGGCACTATGTCCCTGTCGTAGGCAGTTGAAGCAGAGAGTGGCCTGCTTTGCGTGCTCCCATCTGCTGTTGTAGTCCCCAGTGAGAAAGGCTTGACAATATCCGATGAAGTGTCGTCCTTTGCACAGCGTGCAGCGTGAGCTCTCACCTGGAGAAGTGCTGCTGGCAAAGACTGAAACTGATTTTGCTTCTTTAACACCTGATTTTTTGCTGCTGCTGGCCTTTTTACTGCCACCACTGCTCGCCTGAGCATAATCCAGAGTGCGAGCCCGCTCCTCAATAAACCTTTCCAGATTGGCATAGGAAGGAAAGTCCTCTGTGCCCTCGAGCGACTTTTCCCAGTCCTCTCGGGTGGAGGGGTCCAATCTTGAAGTCACAATTTCCAGAAACCAGTCGTCCCAAGCATTGACTGGTCGTTCAAGGAGTCTCAGAACCTTCATGCCCTCTTGCACTTCGTCCAAGAGGCGTGTCAACTCACTTGCTGATTTATGGGAAGCCGGAGGGAGAGTCATAAGTCGACTCATGTGGGCTGAAAGTGTGGTCCGCTTGTTGTCGTACCTCCTTTTGAGAGCATCCCAGGCCACGTCGAAGTTTGTGCCAACTACGTTTAGGCTCTTCAGTCGACGAGCAGCATCGCCATCCAAGCATGAGAGCAGATGATGTAACTTGACGACTGGCGATATGTTTGGCACATCCAGGACCATGGAGGTGAACATCTCCTTGAAATGGTCCCATTACAGCTGTTTCCCACTGAAACGAGGGAGCTTCAACTTAGGTAGAGCAGACAGAGATTGGGTGATGGTCTGCGCAGGAGCCACAGGTACAGCTGACGTAGGGGCCCCAGCGAAGGGGGGGTTTATTGTAGTGATTCTACGACACAAGTCCGCCTTGGCATTGATATAATGCTCCTCGATGTTGGAGAACACGTCGTCTGTCAGATAGGCCACTTCCCCGCCGTCAGAGGCAACAATTTCGAAGTGGCGATTCCGGACTGCGTCCCAATATTGTTCCTAAAGAGCCATCCGACACTGGAGCGCCTCGAGTGTCAAAGCGGTTTTGCCTCTCTTGTCGGTGTTCCTCATGAAGTTGGTGATAAACGTGCCTTCAGCAATCTGCTTGGCGATAAGCTTGTCGGCCATGGCAGCGTTTTCTAGGCAGATTATAAGCGAAGTCACTAAATCAACAAAAATTTACGACTTTTAGACTACCTTTGCTGGATAGCTCGTCACCAGGAGGCGGCGGAGACAGGCAACAACGGCGTGAGCCGACCGAGCGCCGTAGCTTTCTTTTGGTCGTCCTTGAAGGTTAAGGTTGCTCCGCGTGGTCGTTTCGCGTTCTAACGCGAGCGGCGTCTCTAGCGGCGGCTACTCGAGTTGCGGTATGTAGCAGCGCTGTCGGCAACGGCTCGGTCGGTAACCACGTGGTCGAGGCGCCGTGGTCGATGGCGAAGCAGCCAAAATCACCTCGTTTCTGGCCGACCTTGAGCTGACCTTCCCCGCGGGAAGCTCATACACGGGTTCGCGAAACTTTAGAAGAAGCCGTTCGTACCCGGCTCTTCTTCACGCAGGCACTGCACTCCTGAATGTTCGCAGATTTTGCACTCGCGGAGTGGACGGAAGTCTCTCGGCACCAAAATACGAGTTCGTTAGGGTTGCACTTTGATGCCGCGATATCACTGCACTGCGTTCGCGTTCACTTTTATTTTTTTCCCCTGCACTATCCGGCTCGAAGGACCATAATGTGCGCGCGTTGGCAGCTCTTCCCTTCGGAAAATCGGTGAAACGCAGGCCGCCTTTACTAGGTTTGGATCGCAGGTGGAAGGGGAAGATGATAGGCGTTGTAAACTTAGCTCACTTGTTTTTGAATAGAAAGAACGATTTTATTTCGTTCTTTGCCAAACAGATACAATCTTGAGGGAGAGTTAGTAAGAAGTTGATTTTAAATACTTCACGGACTTCGTCGACACGTGGCTTCGCGGATAGAGTCTGCAGCGAGCGACGGCGACATGGTTGCTCCCGGACAGCGCCGCAGTCAGAGCGGAAGAGAGCGAGTTCTCGACGGACGAGTGCTTTTAAGCGCCATACGGCGCGACAGAGATAGCGCGAATAGGCGCGAGCTGCGTCCGCTAACCTGCCGTACCGTCTGACGACGAGTCAAAGCGCGCGAACTCGTCAGTCGTGCCCGGCGGCCAATTCAAATTGGAACGGCCGCAACAAAGCGCTTTCATTTTACTAACGCCGAAATGGCTATAATGTAATTCACGAAGTACTACTATTCTTAATTTTGTTGGAATTATGACTATGGCCCCACAATAAAAAATTACTTTTTACCGACAAAGCTTCGCGTTTACTCCAATACGTAGATAATTCTTCGTTACTCGGTGGTTTGTCTGGCCAGCCATCTACGGAGTATCTCATTACTTTACATAGAGTTTGATCTTCACGCGTTGCGCGCTGTACCATTCGCCAGTCTAATGATGCAAAATCGTAGTTTTTCACACTCTTAATATATATGTTTGCCATGTCGTCCGCGAAGTCTCTTTGTTTTTGTTGTATTTAGCATTTTTTATTGGCATTTGGCTTAGCCAATCTGCGTAGTTTACTGTGCCCTTGATGTGTTTTATATCGTACCGAAAAGCAGATAAGAATACTGCCCATCTTTGTATACGCACTGCCGCGATCGTAGGTATCGATTTTTCCGGGTGAAAAATACGTGTCAGTGCGGTGTTGTCGGTTTGTAGTAAAAACTTTCGACCGTATAAGTACTCGAAAAACATTTTAATGCCAAAAGTGACAGCCAACCCTTCGCGATTTAATTTCGAATAATTTCTTTCACTTACGTTTAGCGTTCGACTAGCGTAATGTATAGGAAAATTTATTTTTTTAATAATATGCGACAACACTGCTGATACTCCATGCGGTGACACATCGCATGTCAACACTAGTTGTTTATTTGGGTCATAATGCATAAGAAGTTTTTCGGAAGTCAAGTGAATTTTTATCTCGTTAAATGCATTTTCACAATCATTGGTCCACAGAAAACTACGCTGTTTTCATAAACAATCATATAATGAACGTAATTTTGTTGCGATATTGGGAATAAACCTCGCATAATAATTTACTGAGCCTAGAAAACTGCGCAGCTCGGATAGATTTGACGGTCTAGGAGCTTTTTGTACGCATTATATGTTACTTTTTATTGGATGAATACCATGCATATCTATCCGATATCCAAGGTACGTTACTTCGTCTTGTAAGAATTTACATTTACTAAATTTTAATCTTAAACCTGCGTCATTTAACCTACGTAAGACTTCGCGTAACCGTGTTAAATGCGTTTCTTTGTTTTGTGCAGTTATTATAATATCGTCTATATATACTATTACGCCCGGAATTCCCATTAATAAAGCTGTAATTTTCCGCTGAAACGAACCTGGTCCGGTCGAGACACCGTATGGTAATCGTGTGTACTTAAATAAACCTATGTATGTGGTAATTACTACGTATTTCTGTGAATTTTCATCTAACGGTAATTGTTGATAAGCTTCCGCTAAATCTAATGTAGTGAATTGTTTTCCACCCCGCAATTCGTAAAATACAGATTCCGGTCGCGGTGACGGAAAATGATCAATTTCCAGAAACGGATTTAAAATTATCTTAAAATCACCGCATAGTCTGATATCTCCGTTTCTTTTTATTATTGGTACCACCGGTGTACCCCATTCACTATATGCGACTGGTAATAACACTTTATTTTCCACTAAACGATAAATTTCCGTTTCGACCTTTGGCTGTATTGCGAAAGGAACTTTACGGGGTTGTACAAATTTTGGTACCGTGTTAGGTTTTACTTTTAATGATAAAAATCCCCGATTAAATAACCCGAGACCGTCTTTAAAAACATCTGGGAATTCCGTTCGTAAACTCTCGATCTGCGATCTATTTACATCGTAAATACATTTTATATTTTGTTTTTCGTTGTGTACTTTATTTTCAAATGTAAGTGGCCACATGCCAAGGGCGTCCATCCACTCTCTGCCTAGAAGAGGATTACTACCATTATTGATTACGTATAAGCAATTTTTAAGTTTTACTTTATTGCGCTTAATGTTTACAAGAATTTTTCCTTTGGCCGGCATCTCTTTATTGCTGTACGCTCTAAGTCTCGTACTAACATTTTGTAATGGAACGTTTGAAAAATATTGCTTATAGCATTCGAACGAAATAGCCGAAATTGGTGAACCAGAATCAATTTCCATTTGCAAAGGTACATTGTTTACAAACACCGTCTCAAATTGCGGTTCTACTCGCTGATAATTTACTTTGATTGTTTCGACAATTTCGCTATTTGTTTTATTTTGTGAATCGCGTGATAATGGTCTTGCTCATACCGTGCTGTTTCATCGTAATTATCGTCAACGTTAACATTTTCCGGGTTATTATTATCATTATCATTGCGAATATGTAAGCCCTGTAAGTTCAAGTCTCGCTCAGATACGTTTGAATTTTCAATATTATTTATCCTTTGGTTAAACTGAGAGCCTCGTTTATTTCGTCACATTCGAAAAATGTGACCTTTTAATCTGCATTCACTACAATATTTGTATCTGAGTGAGAATTAAGGCTTACGATGATCACCTTTACCGTAACATATACAATACTCTTCTCCGTCCGCTTGCCCCGCGTTCTGCCGCTGTTGCCTACTTGCGTATTGGTTGTTGTTATTTTGTGTCCGCTGCTTTGTACCTTGATTTCCGCGTGATGTGGTCACCTGATGCATGCCTGCTACTTCCTCTGTCGTTCCCGAACTTTCTTCGTTACCCCGAGTTTTTAGTGTTTTCTCATTGGCGATTTCCACTAATTTGGCCAACGCAACTAATTCGTCCAATGTTTTAGCCGATTCTTTTAAAAGTTCGTACTTGATAAGTTGGTTGTACGCCCCTGAAATTAACTGGTCTTTCAGTTGACTTTTTAGTTCTGTTGATGGAAACTTGCATGGCATGGCTAACGTTTTCAAAGCTAGTACATATTCTTGAATACTTTCGTTTGCTTTTTGTTTTCTCTCGCGGAATGTAAAACGCGCTGAGTATTCTCCTGTCTGGTTCATACAGTTCCGTTAGCTTTTTTGTGATGTTGTCGTACTCCATATCATTTATTTTTGTTGGTTCGCATTCAACCGACAACGAAGTCAACAGGAGCATTGCCTTTTTCTTATTGTCGATTATATCGTAGCGTATGCCTCAAGCTGTCGCAAAAATCCTTCTAGGTTGTCCTTCTTTTTGAAAGGCTCCACATGCCCGAGCAGCACCATTTTTACCGGTCTTTTTCCGTTCTTTTTTCACCTTTAATTTCACTCTCTTTTCGAAGTTCACTCAACGTATCACTATCACTTGTTTAATGCTTTGCGTAAGTACTCTACTGTGTTCGTTTCGGTAATACAAATATCGTAATGATTGCACACTTCGATTAAATTATCTTTATTTAGCGTATTAATCCACGAAGTGTGGTTTAACGCAATTTCTTTCTTTATGAACGACCAATTTGCACCCGACATATGTCTGTCACTGTAACGCGCACTTTGAGTTTATTTAGTTTCATGTGCTTGCTGAATTAATTACATTTTTATCCTCGACGCCACTGCTGTGCTCTTTCCTTTTGAGTAGAAGGCGGCATGGGAACGGGTTAAAGAGTAGGCCGATCTTATATTACTTATGACAAAGCTTTTATTGATACTCGTAGACTCGGTTAATTAGCGAGCGTGCGTCTCTGATGTTGGTCGCTTCAGAACTGCCCCTTCCTATCAAGAGCGCAGATGGCGTTCGCATACGGCCGCGCTCGTTCGCGTTCCAAAAACATCAGATCGCACGGCAGATGTTGACATCGCCATACTCAGGTTGCCGCACTTTCCAACATTTCCTTAACAATGTTCTGGTAATCCTCACTTTTCTGATTACCCAAAAAGTACTGAGCAACTTTTTTGTAACCTAGCCCTGCTGCTATTTCATTGTTGGTCATTTTTGAACGATCGTATCATCGTTAAACATAGTTCGGATTTGAGGACCGTCAAAAATCCTTCTATTAGTTTAGCATTGCTTATTTCCGGAAACTTTTCTGCTAAGTATTGAAAGCAGTCACCATCTTTGTTCAAAGCTTTAACGTACTGTTTCATGAGACCTAATTTAATGTGAAGGGGTGGAAGCAGAACAACTGATGAATCAACTAAAGGTATGTGAATGATGTTCTCCGATCCAGGATCAAAGCCTGTTCTTTCCGACCATGCCTGCTGTACGTAGTGACTATCTCTAGCTCTACTATTCCACAGACATAAGAAACATGGATATTTTGTAAAACTATTTCTAAGTTCTCATATGCTTCCTTTAGCTTAGTCGAATGGGCAATTGGAATAGGTGTAAACGTATTGCCATTATGGAGAAGAACAGCTTTTAGGCTACGTTTGGAAGAGTCAATAAACAGTTTCCACTCTTCAGCTTTGTAACAATTAGGCTTTAATTCATTTATAAAATATGTCAATGAGAGCTCTGTATCTGTAGCATAAAATTTTCGAAATTCCTTTTCTCTGTTCCGATAAATACAAGATTTGGTTCCTTTTGAAAACAAGTTCTTTTTTTTTCAAAACTGAAGCTAGATACTCAGCTCCATCTTTTGGTAATCCTAAATTTCTTATGAGCTCATTCAACTCTTTCTGATCGAACGTTTCCGAGGACTTGCTCGAGCCAGCTAGAACGTACTCATCTTCACTTTCGCTTGAACTATCCTCAGTGGAACTTTCACCAATTTCCATTTCCTCTTCAGCCAACGAGTTGTCAATGTTCATAAGTTCGTCGCCCATTTCAGTAACATTTTCAGAAGAAATTGGTGTCTTCACAGAAGAAACATTTGCATATTTAATTGTACTTTTAGTCCATGAAGAATGGCCACCTGTGTTTGTCATACAGACATAGCAGTCATCTTAAGATTTTGGACTGGACTATTTACATTTATATATACATACACATGGTTAAACGAGGTTTAGCCTTCAAATAATATTTTATTTTAACTTTGAACAATATGTGAAAATATCTAAACTTAATCTAACTTTGACCTTCGGACATAACAGGATGAGATGAGTTTATCACCGGACACACAATCATCAATAATGAGCTGGTAGAATTTATCTTAATATACTATTATATTCTAGGTTTTGGAGTTGTGGAATATTCCATTACACAATAGTAATGGAATAGTATTATGGAATAGTGGACTGTTATAGGACAGGAGTTAAGGGAATAAAAAAGTTAGGGTCTTACTAAGGCTTATAAAGTATTGAATAATTTGGTTTGAGGTTATGAAGTTATAGGTTTTGAGAGACAAAGTTGTGAGGTTTCGAGAAAATTAGTTATTGGGTTATTGGGTTATTGTGATTTTTCTTTAGATAAAAAATAGCCTTGTTATTTATTATATATTATTATTTAATATATTATTAATATTTTTTAATGTATTATTTAGTCATCAGTTGTTTTTAATAAGTTAATGCTTACTGTTCTATACTGTATATTATCTAATCTGAGTCTGCTTTGCCTGTGTATATCCTTACTTATGTTATTGAAGTATCTTACATTAGTAACATATAATTATTGATCCGGTTCTTTAAGCACTATTAATCCTTACAATCTGGCTATCCAAAACCAGATTTGATCTTATTCGACCTTTAAGAATACCCTTGTTCATGATGTAAAAGCGGTTTGATAAAATAAAGACAATGATGAAGTTATTGTTCAATGGGTTAATGTCGTTTGAGATGTTACACATAAGATTTTATCGTTTTCAGATTATTGGATTATTGGGTTACTGTGATTTTTTTTAGATAAAAAATAACCTTATGTGTCGGCGTGGTAATAAACAAAGAAGTTTTATTATTCCCTATTTCTCCCTAAATCTCCCTTATTTAATATTGTCGAATCAGATTCCGAATTATTTGAGGTTATGCAGGTTAGGTTTATTGGTATGGTATTATGGTGTATGATATATGGAACTCTGAGGCTTCACTTTACGAGATTTGGCTTATTAAGTTATCTAGCAATTGATCTTGCGAGTTCAAACATGTACACGCATATCATCCCAATGTTACCGCAAAAACACGAAAACCCAACTGCAGCGGCCTATATTTCAAAACCATGAATTTTTACGACTCGGTGCCCATTGAGAATTTTCATCTACTCATCAAAGAGTACCAAATCCCACTGTTTCAGAGCATTTGACTGAAAGCCATTTCCCATAAGGATTCAGCGGGGTCCTTTCCAATTGCGAATAACTTAAAAACTATGCGTTTAATCGAAAAATGGAAAAGTTAAGTATGTCTTAGAATATTTTCTACTATCCTGCCGTTCATTTTGCGGGGTCGATAGCGGGACATCCTGTATATTCTTAATATTTTCGGTACGAGTCGCATCTTCGATCGTGGCCGTAATTTTATTCCAAAGAGTGTTTATTTGATCCTTAAGTACCAAATTTTTTTGTAAGAACATCAGTAGATCTCTTTGTAGACCCTTCAGCTCGGATTAACGGAAGTTAAGAGTCCGCTAAATCCGAAATTGACAATCGGTGAATGTTCTGCCAAGAAGTTGGAACTGTACAGCTATTAATTAGATCGATAAAAGTCGACCATTCGCTCACTGAAGTAACACATTCTTTAGTTATATTTATATTTTATTTATTTTGCGTAATTCTTGCCGGCGTCAATGTAAACAGCGTAGAAAGTTCCTTCACGTTCGATAAGGTGAGTTATGTGAGGTCTCAGATGTGGATACGGTTTGATTTTATCATTCAATTTTCGGAAGTCTACTACGACTCGCCATAGTTTTTCACCCTTATTACTATCCTTCCTTTTTACTGTCCATAACGGGTTATTATAGCTAGAGTCGCTTCTCTCTATAACTTCGGCTGCTAGCAGGTTCTCTACCTCTTTATATACGGTCTCCTGCAGTTCTTGCGGTATCGGGTAGATAGACATTAATTATTTGATCGCCGAAAGTTTCTATTTTACACTATATTAAATTAGTTGCTGGTAAGGGTTCTCCCTTCAGATGGAACGCATGTGAAGTACGTGTTATAAGCGTTTTCAATCTCTCAAGAACTCATTTATTTAGGTGTTGCGTAGGCATATGCGTCATTAGTTGAGTAGCCCTACCCTCTATATTGATGTTATTAATGGGTTCACGGTTTATGCTTTCAACTTCCGAGTTCGTATCAGTTTTATTCCTATAGGCGATTGGGAATTTAACGAAATGGTATACGTTTCCTGCAATCCTGAACGCTGTTTTCGTGTTTTCTACTTTACCTAAGTATACATACGTAATATCGTCGTTGGTTAGTTTGATTTGGTTCAAATCGCTTAAATCTGCGAAATCTGTTTCCTTGATCGAGTTCGCGAGTTCGTCGTTTGAAGTTTCCTCTATTTCGGATTCTAAATCTGGCCAGGAACCGCTGTATGTTCTGTTATTACAGTCCGTGATAGGGGTGTCGCCCTCTGATAGGTTCATTTGTGAGTCT
Organism: Megastigmus dorsalis; assembly: GCA_900490025.1. Lineage (NCBI taxonomy): Eukaryota > Metazoa > Arthropoda > Insecta > Hymenoptera > Megastigmidae > Megastigmus > Megastigmus dorsalis. The sequence goes on along the minus strand of UELU01136586.1, from coordinate 20,362 downwards.
TCTATTTCTGGTTCACTTTCTTGGAATTCGTCGAACATTTCTTGACTGTCGTTACTCTCTTCGCTGTTGCTAGGTAAGGTTATTATCTCGTCATCTATTACTGTTCGAATTGGTAATATTTGAATTTAAGGCCAGGTTAAACCAATAAAACGTGTTTTTTTAAATAAATTTGATTTATAGTAAAAAGAATATTTCAGAATCCAACTTTTTACAGCTGAAAGTACATATATTAAACTATTTGTATTTTTTTTGTTTTAATGGCGGTTTTGAAAATGGCTGCTCAAACTTGTCGAATTTGTTGGCGGGTGTCATCATTTCTTGGAAACGAATCATCTGAAAGCAAAAAATAAAACGGTTTCATATTCTGTATCAAATTGGCTATGGTCGGTACTACAATGAAACATTTTCACCGAAAAAAAACACAATGGCGGACTTTTGAATTTTTCGACCCTTTTTTTGCACTTTTAATTGTTTATAACTTTTTTAAATAACAATGAATATTTTTGTTTGTAGTACCGACCATAGAGAGACATCTAAAGAGTAAAATGCCGTTTGGTTCATGTTGATAAGTGCAATAGTTTTGAAATACGAGTGACACCTAGTTGAAAAAACGCGGTTTCGAGAAAAATCGTAAAAAAAAAGTGAATTTTACTCACATATCCATTCCAGCTTCGTACACAACTCCTGCTTGATCTTCGTAGGTATCATTTTCAAGTATTCTTGCATTTCTAGAAGCAGTTCGATATTTTTTAGACGCTTCAGTGGCTTCAAGCTCGGCTCGATCAACACGCTTGTCGTTGGCCTTGTCAGCGAACTGCCTTGCTTGCGGTCCGATTTTGACACCTATAAGTTCCATAACTTTCAATATCGGTAAAAGCCCTTCATTAAAAATGCATGCAGCACTAAAAGAGCAGCAATTTCAATTGTTTGTTTTCCAACAAGCTTGTATTTAGGAGCTATGTTCCAGACACACGAATTATAACTTTCGTTATTCTTTTGAGTATTAGCCCCTAAACATCTCTCGAGCAACTTTTCGTCAGTTAATTCTTCATAAATTGGTTGTAAAAGATCTTCAATTTCTTGATCGTAAGCCGCAGAATGTTTGAAGTTATGTAATTTATCTGAAGCTACTGCCTTTCGATAACCGTACCATGAATTTGCTCCGGGTGGGCAGTACTTGTGTTGCGGCTTAGCGTCGGTGGAACACTTGTGATAAAATGAGGCCAGAATTGCTTTTTGCATGTCTGCCGCAGAATCGGGGTGAGCAAGCACAGCTTTTTTAAAATAGCCAGATAATTTTGACAGTTGCGCTTCAGTGAATTATAAAGGTTTTACTGCAGGTTGGTCACTTTTTTTAGTCCTCTTCCTTTTGGGTACTTCTTCACTTCTTTTTAATGCCTCTTTTTTTTTCTTGTGTTTTCAGAGCTCTTTTTATTTTTGCAAGGGTTCTTTTAGCTTCTTTACCGCGTCTCTATATACTCTTGCCTACGTGTAAAACACATGTTTTTTTCTTTTCTTTGAGTGCCTCACCATACGGTTCAATTTCTTCGAACCGCTTGAAAGTTTTACTGTCACCGTCGCCGATGTAATATTCATACATAACACCGTACTGCTCCATAGACCTCAGAAACATCTCTTCCACTTCTTCAACTTCTATAACACCGGCACTACCATCATGAACCCTTGTAAAATTTCCTGCTTCACAATGCTCGGTAAACCAAGCATCAAACTCAGGCGTATTTTCGGGACACTTTTGGGAATAATTACTGCATACTTGACAAATTTTTTATTTTACTACTACACCTATGACGTTGTTCGTATACTTGCCGATTAAACTAACAATACCAAGTAAAACTGTGAATTCTCTTTTTAGCCAGGAACCATCGCCCGAAACGGTAAGCCTAACTTCTGGCAATCCTTTTTTTTATCCTTTTCTTGCTCTTCTTTGGCAGCTTTTTTAAAAACTATTTTACTAACAGCCTTCACTGCGATGTAAATATGCCGTAAGCATTTATAATAGCCACCTAAACTTAATGCACTCGCTAAGATATCCATCACACAAAAAAAATTTGATAAGCCAGAAAAACCAACTCCAATCAAGCGCATTGCATAAACTATTCTTCTGTTTATTTCATAAACATTTTGTATTTTTGGAGATGAAGGGATTGGTTCACTCTTCTCACAATTACAGATGATTTCTAATTGAAAACCCAATCCTTTTAAGTCACTTATCCAAACTCCACTTTTTTACCACAGTTCACACACGCAACTCTTTGCTGCAATGTTGCAAATACAGACCACTGAACGATGACGTAAGTCAGAGACGGATGGATAGTTACTTCAATTACGGGATCGTCGTTTTTCAGTTTTTCAGCAGCAGAACTGGTTTTTTCAGTGTTATCATCTGAAGTAAGTCGACTACCACAAAAACTTCTCCTTTTCGATCTATGCCGTAATCCTCGTCCTTTCTTTCTGTCCATGAAGTGTCCCGGTTTCTTGCAGCATCTACATTGGCTTTAGATTTGGTTGAGGCATTTTGGTTTCCTTATCCTTGTTCATTTCTGTTTTAGGAAAATTATTTTAGTCGAATCGGTTGCTGGTATTATTATAGAATTTCTGCCTTTCGCTTGGTTTAGATTCGTATTCGAATCCAAGTTTGTTACTATCTCTTTCTAGTTTCTTTTCTATAATTAATGCTTCATCGATTACGTCATAGATCTTCTTGTAAGTTTTGATGTCCATTCGAAGCCTGAAGTTTGGACTGAGTCCATCTTTAAACCCTTTGATTACATCCCCTTCGATTTCATTTAATTCTCTTTCGTTAAGTACTCCATCGTTGTCGAATTTCTTTCGATCGATTATTGATTCCTTCAATTCGGTAACTCCCGCTGCATATTCCAGGATTGATTCACCGTTAAATTTTTTAATCTGGTCCAAACGTCCTCTAAGATTATTGAGTGTGTCCGCAGGTGCGAAAATTGACTTGATCCTGTTTATAAAATCGTTTAGCGTTTTTATATCTGTATGCTCTGTCGCCTCATAAGCACGTTCATTTAACATATTCTGCAATAGTTTTGTAAGTTCAGCTTCCAGTGTCTCCGGAATCGTATGGATTGCGCGTTTGCAAGCCCTTCCGAATGATGTTAAAATTGCTCCGTCGAATTTCGGAATACTTGCTGGAACCTCCTTGATATAAACTCCTGGGGGTACGAGTTGTGGACTCTTACCAGTATACGATGTACGAGGCGTGCGATAGCCGTACTCGTTGTCGTTGTCTATATTTCGTGTGGTTGGCGTATTATCGTTGAATTGATTCCTTATTTGTGTTGCGTTTTGTCGCAATATAGCTTACGTTCACGCGTTCTGTCGTCGACACTATTCGTTTCACTTAATATTCGTACGTTTCACGTGACGTCGATAGGTTTACAGGTTCCTTAATTGGTAAAGGATTCGTTTGTCCGTCATCACCTCCCCAGAAGCTGCTAGTTCCAAAGTTTGTAGTCATTTTTCCTTTTCTAATTCTACGGTTTCGCGAAGTTCAATTTCGTTAATGTTTAATATTTCATTTAAATGTTGATTGTGCTCCTTTTCTGCCTTCACAGCTTCGAGAGCCTCTGTTTGTGCTTTTTGAACTTCACTTAATAGATCGTCCTGCTCCTCTTCCGTTTGCCTAACTAATTTTTCCCTATTCTGCTATTGCTGAACCCAACCCAACCCAGGCCTGCTGATGGTGGTTCTTCAGCACTCTCTCGACTTTCCAAGCTAGTAGTTCCACACTTTAGCGGAAAACAACTTGTTCCATGGTTAAGGATGTGGCCTCAATATCGCCAGTTCTCGAGCTGCAGTATCTACTCTCCTGCTTGGCAGGTCCAGCTGCCAAACGGTTGGTTAATCTCGAGGTGACCACTGCAAAGTTTACAGTGGCATGGGCCAGCCTAACAAAGCGATACGACAACAGTCGAGTGAGGCAGTCAGCAAGGATGTCGAGGATGCTGAGTCTCTCCCCTGCATCACAGAAATCAGCCAGCGAGATAGCTCGCCTTCTAGATGAGGTGGAGGAAGGAGTCCGAGCACTCCGTTTCATTGGCAGACCAGTGGACCAGTCGGGTGACTGGTTCGTAGAGATACTGCCCTTTCGCCTGGACCCTTCTACCAGGGAAGACTGGGAGAAATCTCGAGGGAACAGAGGGCTTCCCTTCGTAACAGCAGATGGTGGATTTTCTAGAGAATCGAGCTCGTTCACTTGAGACCGCAAAGCCTCACATCAGTTCGCTGTCTACATTTGCCTACGAGCCTAAATTGCAGCTAAACAAGAAACCTCCAAGGACTAATAGCTTTGTCTATGCTTTCTATAGCTCCTCTACAACGGATTCTCCAGCTTCCAAGAGTCTTCAGCCTCGAGGTGAATGCAGCTTGTGCCGTGGAGGCCATTTTATTGGATACTGCCCGTCCTTTTTGCATCTGGATGGATGCAAAAGAAGAGAGCATGTCGAGTCTTCCAGGCTGTGTTACAACTGCATGAGCCCGAAGTATCAAGTGGCCCAGTGTGCTTCAAAAGGTCGCTGTTCGACACAAGGATGCCAGGACAGGCTTCATACACTGTTCCATCCCACTCAGAATGCGGCTACCAAGGTGCACCAGAAGTCTACTGCTCCGTCAACTTCTGTTTCTGCACATTTAGTGTCGCATACTACGCAGGTGAGTGAACAAGCGTTCATCAAGATGGGTAGCCCTGCCGGACATACTCGTATTGCGCTGTTGGACACTGCCTGGGTGACTTTGGAGCCTTTCAAGGGAGCCTGTCTCTCTGTTCGAACCTTGATCGATCCTGCTTCCGAAGGATCATTCATTACAGAGAAGATTGCCCAGTCTCTCTCTCTCTCTCTCTCTCTAAATAAAAGGAAATCTGTCATTTCCATTAGTGGGGTGGGGAGATCTACAGCCATAACCTCAAATTTTGTCACTGAGGTTATTCTTAGATCCACTCAGAGTGCTGATTTTCAATTGAGCTTTTCAGCATTGATTCTTGGCAACCTTACTTCAGTCCTGCCCAATGAAAGGTGTTGCGCAGGAAGCTGGACGCACCTACAAGGCCTGGAACTGGCGGATCCAGCCTTCTACGAGCCATACAACATAGACTGCATCTTGAGGACAGATGTCTACCCCATCCTACTGCTACCCGGCCTGCGGAAGGGATCCGTTGGCCAGCCTATCGCTCAACAAACCGTTCTGGGCTAGATCTTGACAGGGCCAGCTGTCCCCGAGGAGCCTGTCAAACCTACGCAGACCATGCGTGTCCACCACACCATCACTTCTACCACGAGTGATCTGGTGAAGAGGTTTTGGGAGTTTGAGGAAATCACCACTAGGCCACTTTTATCTGCCGAGGAACTGGAATGTGAGAAACACTTCCAATCTATGCATTGCAGGGACGAGACAGTGCGATATGTGCTGCGTCTGCCCTTCAAGGCCACACCAGAGTTGGGAGAATCTCTGCGAACAGCTCCAGCTCTGCAGCTGGAACATCGCATGCAGTGCAATCCAGCTCTGAAGCAGCCTTATGTCCACTTCCTCAAGGAGCTGCAGGAACTTCACTACGCTGAAAAGGTACCAACCTGCGAGTTGCTCGCCTCAGCCACGTATTACACGCGTCACCATGCCATGCTCAAGTCGGATGGTTCGAGCAAAATAAGGGTCGTGTTCAACGCGTCGCAACCTACAAGCAACGGAATAGCTCTCAACGACTCGAACTGCCTTCATGTTGACCAGAAATTACAGGCGGAGATCACAAATGTCTTTAAACGTTGGAGGCTGCTTCCTTTTGTATTCACTGCCGACATCGTGAAGACGTACCGGCAATTTATACTGGAAGAGAGAGATCGGGATTGACTGCGCATCGTGTGGAGAGACTCGCCGTAGGAAACTCTTCAGGTTCTCCCCATGCGTATCGTAGTCTATTGAACGGCCTGCGCTCCGTTTCAAGCGAATCGCACGATGCTTCAACTCGGTCAGGATGAGCAGCCGAGATTTCTACGTGGACGACATACTATCAGTAGCGGACACTCTCGAGGATGCTCTTCACGCTCGAGACCAACTAATATCTTTACTCAAGGCAGCAGGCATGGAGTTGGATAAATGGTCGGCGAATCACTCTGTCTTACTCCAGAATCTACAGCACGCCATCAACGAGCTCAAAAGTCTCAACGTGGATGACGTCATGTCCACAGCAACAGTCGTCTAGCCGAGCTGCTAATATAGGACCCTCACTTGTGCACCCTTCACGGCGGACCACAGCTTGTTGGTACGTTCGCGTAACCTCATCCGAAAGCTGATCCACAAGTGCGTCAAGTGCACTCGCTGCCGAGGACCACTTCAAGTGCAGCAAATGGCTCCGCTGCTTGCGGTCAGAGTGACACCAGCTCGACCCTTCGCTACCACCGGACTGGACTACGCCGGCCCATTCATGATGCGAACTTCCAAAGATCGAGGTCAAAAGACCTACAAGGGTTATGAGGCCATATTTGTGTGCATGGTGACAAGAGCCGTGCACATTGAGGTAGTGTCGGATTACACGTTGCACACCTTCCTGGCCGCCTTCAAGAGGTTCGTGTCCTGGTGCGGACTGTGCAGTGGCATCTACAGCGACAATGGAACGACATTCTAAGGAGCCAACGGCGAGCTACAGCGACTCTTCAATGCTAAATCGCAGTTCAGCCGAGAAGTCGCTAAAGCCATCGCCAAGGATCGCGTCAGCTGGAGCTTTATCCCCCCTCGTGCACCTCACTTTGGTGGTCTCTGGGAGGCCGGAGTGAAGGCTTTTAAGCATTATCTACGTCGAGTACTGGGAGACGCTACGCTCACCTTCGAGGAATTTTTCATGCTGACGACGCAGATCTAGGCCTGCTTCTACTCGAGGCCTCTTGCGCCTCTCAGCATCAACCCTGAGGACCTCGACGCCCTTACTCCAGGGCACTTCTTAGTGGGAGCAGCCTTGACAGCGCCTCCAGAACCTCTCGAAGATTTGCTCTTTGTTACAGGTGTACCTCACTATAGATGGGTGACCCTCAAGAGGAATCATTTTTGGAAGCGTTGGCAAGTAGAGGTGCTACGTCTCCTTCAGTAGCGTCAGAAGTGGCTGAAGCCAACAGCGGCAGTTCTCGAAAGCGATCTGGTTCTTCTCAAGGACGAGCTGTAGCCGCCTACGAAGTGGGCATTAGCGTGAGTGTCATAGCACCATCCGGACCCTGACGGACTCACCCGGGTTCTAACGCTGTGCACCGCTACCTCCACCCTTGACTGACGCAGCGCGAGTCTCGTCAAGGACTCGCACTGCGACCAGTCATCGCGATACGTCCCACAGTCACCAATGAGATACCGTTTGCCCCGTAAGCCGCAGGGTTGTGGAACATAACCTATTAATTCATTGAAATTGACGA
>UELU01136586.1:0-12906 GCA_900490025.1 Megastigmus dorsalis | reverse complement strand
CTAACGCTGTGCACCGCTACCTCCACCCTTCAGAGACCTTTGGCAAAGATCATACGACTGCCAGTGGATCCAAAACCGCCTACTCCATTAGCTCCAGATTCGCCCATGGCGGGCGGTTCAAGACCTCAAGAAATTTAAAAAATTTTTTCCTTCCTAGCTCTTTATTTCACTCTATTCGTCTATTCTTAGCTAAACCTAGTACATTAATATTTTCTCTACTTTCAGATCTTTATTTTCTATTTTCTTTCATAGCGGTTTCGTCGCCAACAGTCAAAGAGGTGGGCGGTATGTCGCGGCCGCTCGTTCAAAATGAGCGCCTCTCGGGTCAAAGGTCGCGCTTGACTGACGCAGCGCGAGTCTCGTCAAGGACTCGCACTGCGACCAGTCATCGCGATACGTCCCACAGTCACCAATGAGATACCGTTTGCCCCGTAAGCCGCAGGGTTGTGGAACATAACCTATTAATTCATTGAAATTGACGATATTTGAATGCTTTGACTATATAAGTAAAGCAGATCTTAATCATGTGTGCGTGTATATATATATGTATGTATATATATATATATATATATATATCATTACTGACATTATATTATGCGTGTTTCCAGAGCATTGCAATTTATGGTATCATAGCCTGGGGTGGAGCTTATAGTAATGTACTAAATATATCAGTACGTCTTCAAAATAGAATACTAAAAATAGTTTTAAAAAAGGATAAAGAATTAAATAGACCTTTAACAATTAGAGAATCGTTTGAAATAGAGTGCTTATTACATTTTTACAAAGATCTTCAAAAGAAATATATAGACTCAAACAGTAATACTAGAAATAAATTATTAAACCTACCTAAAATAAAAAAAAAAACTATTAGTCTCAAGAATAATGAAACAATAGCAATTAAAACTTTCAACAAGCTGCCAAATGAGCTTAAAACGCTACATCTAAATAGAAATACTATCAAGATGAGGCTTGTTAAATGGCTAAGGGATAAAACATTGAACATTAATTGACATAATTTAATCTAATTTGAATTTATTTTATATTAAATAAACATTGTTAATTAATTTAATTTCCACACATATTAAGTGCAATAGTCCAAACAGGGGCAATCGTAGAATGTAAGTTTAACTTTAAGTGAACCGGACTCATGTTCAGGTGATTTTGATTACCTCTTTAGGATGCGAGTTGCTCTGTTATATGGATTCTATAATTTGATGTAAACTTGTATGTCTTTGTACCCTGGTAAATAAATAAATAAATAAATAAATAAATATATGTATGTATGCATGTATGTATGTATGTGTACTTATCTTGACATTTTTATAAAATTTGCTCTAATTGTATAATAAACTAAAACCCCCGGCCACCAATGTTGTTCGACTGCGGCGCCCACTTCTAATAGTGCAGAAATAATTATCAAAAAATGTAAAAAAAAATTTTTTTTGTGTCAGCACAAGTGCCCTTAAAATACTGAAGAGTCCGCATAAGTACTGTTGTACTACAGAAAAAATTTTGACATTATGTTGACGTCCGCATAAGTACGTCCATGTCAGCATAAGTGATGTTGCATACTGAAAAGTGTCAGCATAAGTGACCTTTTATATATGTATTATATTGTTTTATAATTATTTGTATATTATTTTTATAATATACAAAATATATTGTAACGTGGCGGATTTTCGCACATTAATCGCACGAATTTAAATATTAAAAATGCCTTAAAAGGCAATATAAGCAGCCAGAAGGGATGTCCCTCCACCTCTCGTCTCAGGCCGTTTTATATTAAGCGTTTATTTATTATTTTTATTTTTTATTTTATGCCTATGCAAATACGCGTCGACGAGCGCCGGGACCTTCTTTCAGTGTCAAGAGACACCAACAGAAGATCCCGCTACAACCTCCAGGATGCGCCGCTCCGTCGCTCAGAACATCTACATGTTGCAGATGCCTAAGTTACGCATTCTTATTTTTTTATCTGTCTCTTATGCCTCTCATTAGTTTTTCCTCCATGTCATTATAATTCTCGCATTTTAATTATTCAAAACCACTCATTTTTTTATGCCTTAAAAGCTAAGAGTGCATTTTCCTGCAGTTTATGCAAGAGAGCATTACAGGCTTTCTAATGCCTCGCTCTTCTACGAATTTTAATTCGTACATCTGCGGAAAATTCCATTGAATATTGCCTCCTAGCACATAGTAGCCCCAGTATCGAATTGGAATATTTTAAAATTCCAAAATTATGGAAAATTCCACAAAAGATACTTGTAGTGCCTGTGCTTACAGCGGCAAGTGAAAAGGACATTGGAGCGAGAGAGAAGGATGCTAGACACAACAACATTCCGATGTAGTGCCGAACTAGAGCGCACCAATCAGCGAGCGACGTGGCAGCAGCGCGAAGGATGTCGCGGGCCTCGACGGACTCGGCGACGCTTACCTCGGCGACTACTCTCCTGGTTGCCGAACGGACAACACCCTCTCTGGACTCTCCCGCGCCGCGTAGTTGCGTTCTTCTATATCGCGTAAAAGTTCACTTCGCGAACAGTGATAGCGCCCGTGCCTTTTTATTGGCAGCGCTCGTTTGTTTGGATTTATAAATTATTAAATTATATTTTAAATATTGTATATTAACTGCCTCGCTTTTCCAGGCCCGATGTCTGATTAAGATCGTTTCGATATGAGCAGGAGCTACAAAGGGGTAGGATTTGCCTTACGCGGTTTTGCAGTTTTTTATTTAAATTCAATTTATAATTTTGCGCCTACTTTGTGGCTTTAACTCCGCGCTAAAGTGCCTACGTCCTCGCGCGTTTGTAATTTTTCTTGTTAATTAATTTTCTCGCGCATGAATCCGTACGCTCGAGATTTGAGGTGGAGCAACGCATAATTTGAGTAATATTTACTAAATCAGTACCTATACAAGTATTAATTATACATGTACTATGTATTATATTCCTACATATCTATATTTTATAATATATACTTATTATTATTTTTAAAAATTAATGTAAAATAATCACTGTATTCCGCACACTTGCTATATATATCCAAAATTATTAAGGATATTTAATACTCTTGTACGGTATGTTATGTCCTATATTTAGAAATAACTTCACTATACTCTCGTGTCTGCGTGCGTGTTTTTGTTTATATTGTATATATATTTTGTATATTATATATGTGTGTGTGTGTGTATTCATGGGCTTTCTATAAATATATATTAATAATCTATATCAGTGTGCTCACTATAACCAAAAATCAAAATAAAACACCTTGATTGTTTAAAATTACCAAAACTCGGTGAAAAATGAGACCAAAAAAATTTTTCAATACGCAAAATTATAGGTTTTTCACTCTACTTTTTGATAAAAATATTATTGTTTATGTACGGATCGTTTCAAAAGACCTATCGGCGGAAAACAAAACAAAATGTAAAAAATGGTAGATTTAAGGAAAATCTAAGGGTCTTACCTGCTACAGGACTCTAAGTTAATAGTTTTTCTTTAAAGGTAATTCCTTTACCTTCAAAATGCAGCTTTTTACATCTCGATATCTTTTTCCGATCTCAAGATATTTAATTTTTTCACAAAAAAATTGGTAAATAACACATAGTGCGTCGTGGCAGAATATTGATATAAATAAAACTTATAATTGAAAAAAATTACTATGTAGAATATTCCGTCTACGACGAGACGGGATGAATCGGGAAAGCATAAGATCAGAACAGGCTTTCTGTTACTGAAGGTGGGCGGTCCGAGGTACGTCTATAGTCGACAGCGACTGGACTGACTTCGGCCCGCCTACTAGGAGACTATGCGTTGAGAGGAGGTGTCTTACGCACATCTTCCACACGTATACTGCTCTGGTGATTGAAGTCTGGTGCGGACTCGGCTTTCGACTTGTTGTTGTTCGATTTCCCCCTACTTTTCATATAATTTTCGCAGTATCAGAAAACTCTCCCGCGATTATTATATAGTATATTTTTTATTTATTTATTATTAGTGTTCGGTTGGACTCAGTTGAGCTCCGATGCCTAGGCAATTGCCCTCTGCATCCCCAGTCATCTGTTTAGGCGCAAGTTTCGTCGTTCAACCTTCACTAGCATCCACTGGAATGATATTGTACCCTGCATTCCCCGCATTGCCCTACCAATGTGGTTCCGATCATCGACCTTCATTCAACACTGACTGAGAATGTTTGGTTTCTTTAGGACCGTGGACTAGACCCAGCGGTTAAGAACACGAAAGTGTCTATCGCCGTTTCCGTGAGATCCAGAAGTGTGTTCAAGAACTTTCCTCTGAATATTATAAGTATATCTTATTATCAAGGCGCGCGGCAGCGCGCCGCTGGCAAGTATGAGTCAAAGCAGACGAAGCCTAAGGCGGCGCGCCGCTCGCCTATATACTTTAAAATGGTACTTTTTAACCTACAATTTTTTTTCGTATTCAAATAGCAAATTAATTACTTCATAGCATAAAAGCTACCCCTACTCAAAATAAAAGTATCAATTTTTCAATTTTTTAAAATAACTTTCACGAAAAATGATTTATTCATTGACTAGTACAGTTGGATTGAAATTTTGCTGACTTTTTTTCCTTAGCGAATTTACTTTTTCCTTCTCCAGCGTCATACTATTTCCGGTCTGATGTGATGTACATCCGGCGGTTATTTTGCACTACAACATACATACTGAACGTGCAAGATATACAAATATCTATAGATATAGTAGTTCGTGGAGATATCTTATATATATATTTGATAACTTTACTTCTGCTTTATTTATACACTGCTTCTGCTACGTATCTCGTTTTATAAGTAAGCGAATAAAAAATGCAGATACGGAACAATATTTCTATAGGTATAAAGTGTAAAATGCGACTTTTCCCTCACTGCATCGAAAATATAATTTGTACCTAATCATTGGTACATTTCAGTCAATGTACATAATTAATTATAAATATAATTTTTAGATCGGTGATTATATTTTATCACCTGATATAATGTGTGGACAGAAAAAGTATTTCAGATTTAATAGGATCTTTAAATTCTGGTAGAGTAGAACGTTCCTATTATTTGCATTCCAGGTAAAATTTATACAAAAAAAATAAAAGTAAATCTAAAATGAGAAGAGAATTCTAACCTAAAATTCAAATTAAATTTGCAGGGCACAGACTAAGTGCATCTGATAAAGTGAACATGGCAGGGCAAGGAACTTATGAACAACTCGGCTATATTTACTCTAAATTTGCAGGAATAGTCAAAGTAATCAAACATGAAAATGTAAGGCAAAATTGGTTTTGTGTAAATATTAGAACATCCCTACATTATTTTATAGCCTAGCGTCACCCCAAAAGTGGATTTCAAAATCAGAAGAATTCGACTGGGATGATTATTTAAAGTCAACGAATTTAGTTGCTGCTGATGAAAAATTATTTATACTATACGGGAAACTGCAGCTGAAGCTGGATTTGAATATGGTATGAGATTAGAAGTTGTTGATCCAGAAAATGAATGTGTAACGCTAGAGCAAGCGTGCACTTAAGGTGGCGCTTGTGCAGCGTGCTCTACCGCGAGTTTCTACCCACAGCGTAGAACACTCGGACTGCTGGTATCACGGCGTGTCTCTACCGCGAGTCTCTACCCGCACCGTAGGGACACTCGGACTGTTTTACCTTTCCGCGGGATGATATAGGTAAAAGAAAGGAATGAGATAATTGATTAAATAATAATAACTCTTTATTTAGCAGCTGTAGGTATAAACGGTTCCGGATCGGCTCGGTCGGTAATGCTGAAATGAAAGCCTACTGTCAGTTAGCTGTTACTTAATACTATTAGACTTATCTGGGGTTAATAGTGTAGAGAACAAAGGTTAAGTGTCCACCTAATCGTGTGTGTGTGCTTAAGGCTAATTAGACGAATAATATATACAATGTCGGTCGGTAATCATTCCTCGATTACGCTTAATCGAGGGCTGATCCCTTAACGCGCTCGGTACCACCCACCACAGGTGTGCCTTTAAGGCCGGGATTCGGAGCTCAGAGAGCTGTAACGGTTCCGGTGTATAACGGTATTGTCGGTAGGACAGAGTCCTGTAATATCGGTAATGGGACGGTGGAGGTTCAGGTACGGAGGAGTAGTAGTATTGCTACTACCCCTGCCAGGTGTGTGGTGGTTGGTGGTGAGCATTCACATTTAAACGCGTTCTTATGCTTTTGTGTAAAGATAGAGGGGAACTATGCGCCCTCTATCTGTGTGTGGCGACTGGAGGTCTCTTCCTGCCAGAGGCACTATGGCGCACTGTCAAGTCCGGTCTTATGGCCTCCCACTGGCTTTTAACAATAGCCTTCGACTTGGTGGAGCGTAACTATGCTCGGTATATGGGTCCCCTATATAACCGAAGGTCCACTTTTCTTGGTGCGCGAGAGCGGTTTAGCACGCGCTCGCGCTCGCGTAGCCGCCTAGCGGTCGCGCGGTGAACTACGTAACGCGGCGCGTGCCAACGTTACAAATGTGGTATGAGATTAGAAGTTGCTGATCCAGTCCAGAAAATGAAAATGCTATTTGTGCAGCTCATATATCAAAGATAATTGATGATTTACTATGGTTAAAATTAGACAGTTGCAATGATAATCTAATTGAAAACATAGTACTCATGCATTCCTTACAAATTTGTCCAGTAGGATGGTGCGAATCGAAGCACTATCTACTAAGACCACCGCAAGATTATGTTAAAAGTGTGCAAAAAAGCACAAAGTAATGTAATTACAACAAAGAAAAGTAGTATTATAGAAAATCCATTATCAGAGCCTTGTTCTTCCTTATGGTGTCCAAAGATCTATTTTAATTACAGACGTTTTACTGGACCAATGATTTCAAAGGGTAAGCGAGCGACTCTTCCAAAAGCAGTTGGCCCAGGACCTGTGGTTCTATATCTAGTTATGAGAGAAGTTCTATCAATGATTGTATCCGTTGGATAAAGAAGTTAACAGAATTTTGTAAGTATTTTAAATGTTGAAAATATTAAATTATTAATTAAAACATAATAATGATTTTTTATGATTACAGCATCGACAGTTGGAACTAGGAGAAGAGGTAAACCCAAGGGCTATACAAGCATTATGGTACAAAAACCTAGACCATGGGGTAAGCGTAAAAGAAGAAGAGGAAGGTGGGACATCTAAGTATGAATGCGAGTGATGGACATATTACTGTAAGTTTTTTATTTTATTTAATTGCATTAACCATAAAACAAGTTATAAAAAGACATATATTTTTTAGCCAAAACCAATTACTGTTCGTGTATTATCACATCATAAACAGCTTTACGCTGTTTGGTATGAAGGTGTGTTGGTCATACTAAGGCTGATTTCAAGAACATGGTCCAGGAATCTGTGGGTACAATCTTGTGTTCTGCAGCATGATATAAAACTATTTTTTCTAAACGTATGGAATAAATTTATTAATTGCAATGAATATTTTCTACTAATTATAAGATTATAAATCTAATAATATATTTTTATCGGTCTTACAATCTTTTTACATTAATTTGGGTAGCCTGACTATAAGATAATTTATGACTACAACCTGATGAATGTTCTAAAATTTTCAAAAGTGTTGAATTCCCAGTAGATCTTAAAATTGATAGTAGTAAGTCAAAGTATATAATGAAAATAATAATTTTCAAGTAACATTTATTACAGAGTTATTGTCGACAAATGCCAAATCAAAATTAAGTCCAAAGCAATATATAACTATATAAGTTGTTTGCTGTTACGTATCTTTTATACATGTATTTAATTTTTAAACAAGATTATATTTATACAACTTTAACACATTGCTGCAGTTTTTAAGTACGTTTTTGCTAAAACATTCCGTCAATGTATTATTAAGAGAATGAAAACAAAAGTTTTGCAATAAATATTGTGGTATTTTAATGGAAATTACAGATTTTTTATTAAAAAAATTAAATCGCATAGCATCAATCTATATATTTTACACACAATTTATACAATTTTTGTAAATTAAATTGAAAATAAAATAAATATGCCGTACATTATTGTAAGATTCATTTTTCTTTTAACCCTTTTAGGACTATACTACGTAAAATTTTACTCAATGTTTGACGCTGTACGTTTGTAAGAAAAAATGCTTGAAAAAATTTGGGACTAAGCGTTTTTTAATGCTCAAAACCTAAATTATCAAATTCCGTTACCAGATTTTACGTAGGATGTATTGCGTAAAAGCTACGGTCTGTTTGTCTAAAAAATTCACCAATTTTTTGCGATTTTTTCGTCATTAATCCTATATTTGATACAGAAAAGATAATGATCGATCATCTTAATAACAATAAATGTTGCCATAAATGCTTGTGTTTATTCGAACCCAAAATTAAAAACACATCAGCAATTCAGTTTTTTCGTTTTTTTTTTTTCAAGAAATTTGCTTATTACTGTAAAACACGTTAATATTACATTATATGTGTTTTAACAAACGTGCAAAAACCAGTTCTTGTGTACAAAATACAAATTTTATAGAAAATATGTGAGTTTTTCTGTATATAATAAGAATTTCATAGAAATGTTTGCTGTTATTTTAGCCACCATCTTGAATGGTGTGTTGAATTTCAGATATATACATAAATAATAATTGTAACTCATTCAAAAAATCGATGTGAATGTATAAAGTTCAATATTAATAGTACAATTATTATTATTCATCGTTAACGGTACAGTGGTTTCAAAGATCACTAATTTTCGAATAAATGAAATACCGAAGGCAATAATTTTGATCGATAAAAAACGTTTTCGACTCATAAGTGGTATATTTCACAGAGGAAACACAATTAATTCTGGACACTACACAAATATGCTACGTCAAAATAACCAATGGTTTAAAACAAGTGATTCGTTCATTACAGTAAAATCATGGCCTAGAGGTGCTAAAGATCCTTATATATTATTTTTAGAACTAATATAAAATCGGCGGTAGTATTATTGAAATAACAAAAAAATTTATTATATATTACATTTTTTTTTCATAATTTACCTATTAATTGAATGAATATGTAGGATTGGATTCGTTTTATATATCAAATTAATTAATAAAATGTTTTGTAATTTATCAATCTGAAAAGTTTTTTATTTTACAGCCATTTGGTAGAATAAATATGAAATGATGTTATGGGATAACAAATCATACTTGCCAAGATTTTACCTTTTTAAAGGTAATTTTTTAGAGATTATTAGATTACTCGGATTCCTAGTTCCGCTATATGTCTCAGTTCACCGTCTACCACGATGTTCGAGCAGATCGGGGATAATACTCCCCCCTGCGGGCAACCTTTTTCGACGGTGCCTGTTAGGGAAACTTCACCTTTTGTGATCACAAGTTTCCTGTGTTACAACATATGTCAGATCCAGTCTATCACCATCCCGGGGATCTCCTTTTCCTCCATCGCTGCTTATATGCTATCAGTGGTAGTATTATTAAAGGCTCCCTCGATATCAACGGATGCCCCCACCGCATATCCAACTTCTAGTTGCTCCTCGATTAGGGATATGGCTGTATGCAGAGCTGTTTCTGTAGAGTGACCTTCCCTGTTCACGCTTTGGTCTCTCCATAGATATTGTTTTGTGAGTATTTTGTCCTTGATAAAGCGATCTATTAGCCTTTCAAGTGTTTTTAGCATGAAGGATGTTAAACAGATTGATCTGAAGTCCTTCACTGTAGTGTAGCTTTCCTTTCCTCCTTTAGGGATGAATACTACTTTAGATGTACGCCAAGCCATCGGTACAAGCTCTCTAATCAGACAAGTCCTAGAAAGTCTCGCAAAGGGGCCGACGATCTTCTCGAGGCCCTCCCTAAGCCGGACCCGAAGGATCCCGTCCGTCCCGGAGACTTGTATTTCCCGGAGAATATATATTCGGTACAGAAGATTATCCAGATTTTATCTTTAGCTGTTCTTACAAGTTTCCTGTAATTAACTTGTGTTTCACGCCATCCTCGCCAGCTCTCTTCGGTGTTTCTCCTACGAGCTAAGCTGGAGAGTGATAGCTGGCTTTCTTCTTCATTTTTTCTAACTGGTTATTGCACCAGGGGACTTCATGTCTGCTTCTGCTTTTTTTGGTTGGCATTTAGTCTCATAGGCTTCTATTATGCTTTTCTGCAGACACTCTGCCGCTGCATCTATCTCAGTCCTAGTGTTGATTCTTTTTGGAAAGTCTTTGAGATTTCTTCTTAGATCATCCTTGTATGCAACCCAGTTCGTAAGTCTTGGATTCCTTATAGTTATCTTCTTGGGTTCAGGATACCTGAAAGAGTATAATGAATTTGAGCGTAATCAGAGAGAGAAGGATCTATATCCACACGCCAATCTTTTAAGTATCTGACGATTTGTTGGGAGCAGAGCGTGATATCGATTACTTCCCTTCTTACCTTGTTAATGAAAGTTGGTTCGTTACCTTGATTGATACCTTGATTGATGATCTCCAAGTTGGTGCTGACCAGGTACCAACTGCTGCAGCTGTTGGTATCTGAGCTTCCCCACACCAGGTGATGCGAGTTGGCATCACACTCAACCACGAGCGGCAGCGCCATCTCCTCACAGTACTCTACCAGTCATATGGGAGAAAGCGGACGCAATGACCACTCGCTGTTTCTTTCCACCTAGGTCAAGTTCCACAGCTGTGGCTGTCAGGTTTGTTGTACATAGATCCAGTAAAGGGGTTGTTTCTAGATCTTTCACCAAAATACAAGCTCTTACCTTGCCTGCTTTTGGAACCCTTACAACTCTTCCGGTCCCTAGTCCTCTTGACTTACCTTTAACAAACCAAGGTTCTTGGATTAGTGATATAACTGCGCATTAGTTATTTACCCACCCAGACAAAGGTAGCGTCACGGTTGTAATGAACAAATTAGATTATATTAGCGAAGTGGAAACAGATTTAAAAAATGAAACGAACTATAAACTTATACAAAAGTCTCCTCTATCTATGCTACAAAAATCTGTAAAAATTAATTGACTCGTGGAAACAAAAAGGAGCATTTGAACTGACAAACTGTTCTATAACGTTACGAATAATCCTGGCAGTACCACTTTTGCCAGGGCTTATGCCCTCGTAAAGATACATAAAGCTAATTTTCCAGTGCGTAACTCACCGATGTATAATCTCGATAAAGGCTTGTCGTTGCTGTTCAATAAATATATACCGCACCCCACTTCTTCATTACAAAACAGTCTGAAATTTAAAGATATTATTAACGGCATACAAGTCCCCGATAACTGTAATCTAGTATCTTTCGAAAATAGACTTGAAAGTGCTTCTCAAACATTCCGAAGAGAAAATATCCTCAAGATTTTCATATTCCGTCAAAACATGAATAAGACTTCGGTATTTCCGTGATGGAGACTAACTTTTTCTTATGTATTTTTTCCCGCTGAATTCGAATTCGTCAAAAAAAAAAAGGGGTACCGGGGCAAATTTTTAAGATACTTTTTTTGTGGGCCTGTGTTATCCAGCAAGCAATGTCCCATGCATTTTTTCTGACATTTGTACAAGCTACTTAATAGATAAATCTTGTGGTCAAATGATTGCTAACTTCAACGTGATAATTCGAAAAACATTCCTGAAAATATTTTCGATTGTTTGAAATAAATTCTATTTTTTATAATTGAATAATATTGACGAACTATTTATGAAAATTCCAGAAGGATATCACGAATTGATTCTTTAAAAAATGATTTCGGACGTAACTCGAAAATCAGTATGTCTGCGATTATTTCATTAATGATCAAAAACAGGGTTATGCTTGCAGTTGCAAATATAGTTGCATCCTTCCAAACTTCGAAAGTAACTGCCAAAATCAGGTAAAATTAATAAGCCAGTGATTATAAAATTTTTTCACGAAAAATAAACTTATGTGCCGATACAGGTACCAAACGTGATCTACGAGTTCGTATGAGTTGCAACTAGATTGTCTACAGTTGCTAACTATAAGCTGGACACTTTTTGAAATGTATGAGAAACAAACTTGCGTTTAAGACTGATGCATGAGTGGCAGAGAATGAGTTCCTACGCAACAGATCAAGAAAAGAACTTTACTCTGCAATCTCAAAAAATACAACTTCGGTACTTGTTCATTAATGTAAAAAAAAGAGGTTGCTTGCGCGTTCTTTATATTTCAAATCAAAGAATAATAATGCAAATCAAAGTGCCATATTGCAAATCCATTTTTTTGACCCGCAAAACAAGAATTACTCTTCAAATCCTGGGTGAGTCACTAAACGGCAGATCTTGCATTACTTTTTGCAAAACATAGTTATTTTTAATCTGTGAGCCAAGATCTACGCTCTAAGCGTTCCGCATTAATATGACAATCAGTTAGTCACTGAATTCTTGAAGCGCCACACTTCAAAGGATTGGACCAACACATTTATAAAAGTTTAGCAATTAATAAACCTGTATATATTAGGTGCACAACTTTGCTTCTTTATTTGAGGCTTAAAATTTGAGGCTTTATTCTGAAAAAGTGATTAGCTGTTTATGATTCAAAGTACTGTCCGTCACTAGCCACTACTTTTTGCCATCTTTCGGGCAATTGTCGGATACCATCTCGAAAAAACGATGCGTCTTTTGAGGCGATCCACAAATCGATCCATTCTTTGACTTCTTGATAAGAATGGAAATGCTGCTCAGCTAGGCCATGTGCCATCGATCGGAACAAATGGTAGTCGGAAGGAGCAATGTCTGGAGAGTACGGCGGGTGGGGTAAGACTTCCCATTTTAGGGTTTCCAAGTATGTCTTGACGGGTTTTGCGACATGTGGCCGAGCATTGTCATGTTGCAGGATAACTTTATCGTGTCTCTCTTGATACTGTGGCCGTTTCTCCTTCAATACTCGACTCAAACGCAT
>UELU01136585.1:0-10387 GCA_900490025.1 Megastigmus dorsalis | reverse complement strand
TACCTATATATATCTGCGACTCACCGCAAGTCGACTGTCGAGACTTCGAAAATACTCCGCTAGGTGGATCCACAGTTTTTACTTACTTTCGGTTCTCGCAAGTGGTTGAATCGAACGGCAGTTCGTATATAAGAAATTTTAGACCTTATTGAAAATATAAAATATGTGTGCGAAGCTATCAAATGTTTATTATTGTGATGCGAGCGAAATGTTATAATGTATATGTTTGTAATAATATGATCAGCGATGCGAAGTTTATATTTATCTCATAATAAATAAAATATGTTTGTTAGAGAATGCGAGCGACAATTTCTCTAAGACTTTAAAAATGGGTATTCATTACGGGTATAAAAAACAGAAGTTCATAATCTAAGAAAGCTTGTAAATGTTAAGTTAAATTAGCCCAAAGTTCTCCAAATCCACCATCGGAATCAAGTAAAAGAGAGAGAAAGAGAGAGAGAAAGGGAGGGGGGTTAACATCTATGAAATATACGGTAAAGTAAAAAAGTCAAGAAAAACTTTTTTTCATTTATGTTTGTTTGTACATCTTTGAGTTAAATATTCCATAATTTAATTTAAACATATTAGATAGATAAATGAATGATTCAGCTTATTGGATTAAATAAATGTTCTGTTAACATAACGATTTTTCCGTCTTCCATTCTACAACGATTCGTTGTTAATTTGACAATATTAGAGTTTGCGCTATTTCAACTATGAAAAATTGTTGAATCAATTGAATTTTTTTCTCTGTGTAATAAGCAGTAGCATTCTCTTAATTAGAAATAGTTTCAAGAACATGGATTTCTGAATAAAAAAAAAGTAGCTTTGAATCAAATTCGTTTAGAGAATTTATTTTAATTTAATATTTAAAAAATCTAGATTTTAATTATTAAAAAAGAAAATAATAAATCCTTATACGAATGAATATTCACACGCCATTTTGTATTTACGAATAGTGCATAGACACGCTGAGACGCCTCAGAAACAGTATTCATACTCGTACAGGGTACACGAATAACACAAGCCCGCGAGCGAGAAGACAGACGACGAACACATGCAATACATATAGGTATACCATTCGAGCAAATTTTCTCGCGATCTTTGAGGTTGATGGAGCAATTAGCTCATCAATTACTCTTTTAAATTCTTAATTAGAAATTTAAGTAATCGTATTAAATTCACCGCATCACCTCATCATTAGAACTTCTAGAATTTTCTTCAATTCGCCGCGAAGTGCAGGGAGTCGTCCTCTTGGCAAAAAAAAATTTTTTTTTTTCATTTAAATTATAATAATAATTTTTCTTTTCTTTTTTCTTTTTCTTCAGGCACTTCAATCTTTTTTAATCATTTCTTTTTTTACTGTACAATGGTCTTCTCGTTATATAAGTTGTGCTAGGTGCGGCACACACAAAGCGTGGCTAAAGGCGAGAACAACCGGCGTCAGTAAATTTTCTCTTAAACTTAATTATTTTTCTTTTAAATTTCAAATTCCATATTATGGAATTTCAACAGCGTTTTCTCGGTGCAAGGTCACGCCCAGTGTTACGCTCGTCGACTTACTAAGTCATTTACGGCGTACACAAAGCAAGACCAAAACCGAGAATAACTGTTAATTTTAAATATTATTAGAAATTCAATCTTTTTACTAAAATAAAATCTCTTGCTTTGAAGTGTCTGGTAAGTACTTTCTAAGTACTTTTAGAGTATTTATTCGAGAAATTTTCTAATTCACAAATATGAATAAATTACAGCAGTTTCTCCTCGTCCCTGTATTGTGCCAAGTGTGTAGCTCGTCGACTTACTAAAGCTATTTACGGCACGCACAAAGCATAATTTACAACGGGAAAAGCTGTTGGCTTTTCTTATTAGAATTATTTAAAATCCCTTTGTCATCGCAAAAGCGAATCTTTTAAAACCAGGAGAAACGATTTAGATTTTTTTTAAAAAATATTTTCGTCGCGCTGTTAAATAATTCCGACTAGGATTAGAGCGAACGATATTTATCAAGCAATTTTAGACTTGCTTTAATATTTCAATATATACATATACAATAAATAAAAATATATTATACTCATTCATGTACCACATTACCCCATATTTTGTATCTGTCATTATTATCGAATACTCTTTTTTATAATATATATATATACATATATGTATGTCTGTAACTAGGTGTGTGGACCAAAAAATCTTTCTTTTCTTTTCTCTTAACTAAATTCATTCTCAAGGCCAAATTTCTCTTCACAAAATTCAAGGCTATGTTGTTCAAAGCTTTCTTGTTATCGAAACGTCAAGCTATCGATTGACTGCAATCATTTATAGCAGACGCTGAAAGAAGCGCGAACGCCGAGAACACATTGTTCCTCCTTTTAAAATTAATTCTTTTACGGCCAAGTAACATAGGCTCCACGCACCTAACACACATTTTTATAACGAGAGAATTCTTTCTAGTCAAAGTTGACTAGTCTTAACGAATCTCCGAGTGTGAGGGAAATTCCAAGCGTTTTGTTTCTCGATCTATTGAGATCATTTACACTCAAACGTGAGGTGTCTACCAAACACACGGATTGATGCGAAAAATCGCATTTACATGGTCTCTTCCTTGTCAGACGGAATCTCTAGTGCGATACTCGACGACTAACTGTAGTCATTTTCGGCAGCCACTGGAAAATTTCCAACGGCATTGAGGAGCCTTGCTTTCAACTATTCATGCTAATACAGTACTTAACAAAAGAATTCTCTCCCATTGTATTTTATTTTTAAAATTAAGTTAAGTAGCATAAGTGACTCTCCCCAGCGATTGCTATGCGAAGGTTAAAATTAAGTTTCATATATCCCCCTGCGTGTTTTCGTTCGCGTTTCCTTTTTCGCGTTAAATTAACGTTCTTACTCGCAAATAAAATGGATACCGCATCCAAAAAAAATTCAGCCACCCATATTACCAATAGCGTAACTGCTGGTAGCGAGGTGGATTTGGGCGAGGGAGGTGCTGCGGGCTACTCGTCAGACCCCGCGCTGGAAATCTTATCTATAGATGGTATCACTGATACCGCGGGAAATGCCACGAACAAAGAATTCAATCCTAGCGCTCAAAAATTGTAAGGCGCGTTTAGGAGAAAAGATACACACAAGAAGCGGTCCCTCTTTACGACATGACCGCGCAAACTGTGGCACGTGCTTTTTACGATACTTGGGTTGCTCGCTTTGGTGCTCCCGTTACCATCACGATGGATCAGGGACGGCATTTTGAATCTCAACTATTCAATGCACTTCTGCAACTTATAGGCATTAAGCGCATACGCACTACTGCATACCATCCTCAATCAAATGGAATTATTGAAAGATGGCATAGACAGCTTAAGGCTGCTATAATGTGCCTATCACGGGATCCCGACTGGTCCAAAACCTTGTCAACCGCCCTCCTGGGCCTACGCACAAGAGTGCGGCTTGACACAGATGTAAGCCCGGCGGAATTCGTATATGGCACAAAGCTAGCCATACCAGGCAACATCCTGGAATTTCGCGACATTTCCTCTAATGACGATGTCTTTTTATCCGAATTCAAGGACTACATGTCGCGAATTAGGCCTGTCCCTGTCACTCATAACATCAATTTTAAGCCATTCATATTTAAAGATCTAAAAAGTTGCACCCACGTCTTTGAGAAAACCAAAGCTGCCAAACCACCCCTCACGTAGCCCTATACCGGTCCTCACAAAGTGGTTTCTCGACATCCAGACGGACGCACCTACACAATAGAAAAGAATGGAAAACATACTCCTGTAACGATTGAACGGCTAAAACCAGCTCATTATTCTATGGACGAGTACAATGATCTCAGTCCAGAAATTGCAGACGATAATGCATACAATCTCGTCAGCACGGGCGGAATCGCCTTGCAGCGCTTCCTCTCGCCGAATCTTAACTTACCTTCCAAAATTGCGGTTCGCAACTTAGTAACGAACGAAACGAGCAAAACAGCACTCGTCGAGTCCAGTAAATCCTCGGAGGATCTGGACCATGCGAATGCACCGCGAACTTTCACGGTTCGGGCACAGGTTCACGCGAGCGAGAATTCGCACGGGGTAGACGATCGCGACAGCGATATTACCACAGGGGGTACTTCCGCTCATGACAATGCTCCTGCGGCCTGCGCTCAGCCACAGAGCTTACGTAATAACGATGAGATATTAACTCTCGATGAAGCGCAACAGGACGAAACCGATCCTCAATCGGGAGAATGCGTACATACTCGTGACTTAGCTACTCAGATTAGGGCCAATATAGTTCCTTCGAATATTCTTAAAAAAAAATTAGATGCTCTTAACGAAAATAATCTTAAAAAAAGGAACAAAGAGAGTTAGATTTAGGAACGTATTAGACACCTAGTATGTATATCCTTGCACTCCCGCCCAAAACCCTGTAAAATTAGCTTTAATAACAGAGCATAGCTGGAGACAATGAGTCACACCAAGGACCATGAGCAATATACTCATCCGAAAAATTTTGTTTCCTTTCCCCGCAGCTTACCGAGACTCTGGCCTGGTCTGTTCGAGGCAATGCCCTCATCTAACGGCTGGACCAGTGTCGAGGATGCCTCGGAGGCAATCGATGCTCTGCAGGAGCGACTACTCCGGGCCATCATGGCAACCCCAAGCGGCTCGCTCCAGCGCCATCACATACGGTTGGCTGAGTTTCAGCTCGCCCCGTTTAAGGAGAGCTACCTAGCAATCATCCGCGAGCGCTTAAACGCGCTTTCGCGCGCTTCTCAGCGTACCGTCATGCGCACGGTCCCGGTAATCGAGCGCCGATTGCCGGAGCTGTTCAGGGGCAATGAGCCTGTCCTTACTCTTCTCTTACACAATTTACCTAGGGTCTCGGAGAGGGCCATCTACGACACGCTCATTGCCCGTGGACAGACGCTTTTCACCGTAGACAAGGTCTTCGTGCAGGGCCGAAATTGCAGCGCGCGTATTACCTGCGACACTCTCGCCTCGTCCCTTTCAATTCAGTGCGCCGCGCTCCTAAATAAACTATATTTTAATAGCGGAGAGGGGAGCAAGATGGGCAAGAGGTATATCAAGGTCCATTCTTTCAAGGAAAGAAACCCCACTATCCTTTCACAAGGCGTGTCTACCACTAGGGGAATGCCTCCTGTCCAGCTGCGAGCCCCCTGCTTGGACCCCGTCTTGGAGGCCATAATGAGATATTTACAAAACAATGATAAAACCGCGCTAGTCACTGCATTGGAGGGATGGCGAGAGCCATATGCACGCATCGGTACGCTAGATTTCAGCTCTGAAAACTATCGCTACCATACGGCCAACGGTTTCGCCAGGATGCTAGAGGATGCGCGCCAATTTACCTTAACGTCAATCGCCATCCGGGAATGGTGGCCCATGGGAGTCTGGGACTTCCAGAAACTTCTAAATGCTGCGATAATTATATCACCGGGTGATTCGAAGTCCAGACTCCTCACGGGCGTAGATTTGCGTGGCGTAGAGGCTGACCACCTCTTTTTCTATTAAGGTCTTATATTTAGGTAGAACCACCGGGTTCTTCGAGAGGAGGGTCAGCCTCAAGGATGTCGAGCGCCTGGCGATCTCCGGCAACTCAATGGTGCGACTGTCCTGGGTGCAGGAAACCCTGCCACCACAGGACAAGGACAGAGAGGTCGTGGTCTCATAGTTCGGCGATCAGTCGGAGAGCGCTCTCAGGTCAATTGTCTTAACTTCGTGTCCGCAAATCCGCGTTGAACCTTTATTGCAGCTCATCCAAAATAATACGACTTTGACGGACCCTTCATTGACTGACTGTCTCAACATCGACCTCGGCCTGCAGATCTGGCGACTACCCGAGAGGGTTTTCAATTCAGCTAATGAATTGAGAACTCTCCGGTTGGAGTATGTGGATACACAGATTCAGGCGCTGGACTTCGTCCATTAACCCGTGCTGTTCATGCACACGGGTTTGAGGGAATTCAGTTTTAAAGGTAATCACTTTGTTGAGCAAAGTTTGCAGGACTTCCTCAACAATGCTCCTGCGCTTGAGTCTGTAGACTTCACAGGACTGGACGTTCCCCAAACGAGGTTAGACTTCACCTCGAATCCGCTGTTGACCACCTTGAAGCTGCCGTATCACAACGGCATAGATGGCACTCTGGATACCCTCGCCACCTTGCAAGTGCGCGATATATTGGTTGTAAATTCACTGGGTAAAAATAACAAACGTAACAGGGAATTTAGCCCTCGTTTTATCAGGGATGTCCTGCCCAGAGTGCCATGTTTTAGCTTCGTGGCAACAGCGTGTAAAATCATGCTTCGCGACACAGTACGAGGTTACGCAGAATCCAGCGGGCCTACGTAACCCCTAAACAAGGGAGTAATAATTACTACGATCTGTTCGAAGTCAAGCGTTGTCGTGTCACGACCGTCCGTCCACACCGATGACCATAAAACACAAAACCCTACTCACCACACCTTAAGCGTACCAGTTGCTACACAACACTTTGTTTTTATTCAATTTTTATTTTTCAATTTTTTATCTTCCTTTTTTTTTGTCAATTCACCACGATTAGTCATAGCCTTACCACGGCGCAAAAATTTTTCCGTATTTTTCCGACTGTCACTTCGACAAGTCTTTTCTTTTAAAAGAAAATTAGAATCACATTTAAGCAGCAATGCAACACATAAGAACTTACATTGCAATTTAAACAAGCACGTGGTAATCTGTGCACTCCAACTGTACCACAAAACAGCTCAGTAAATCCAGACTTAACACACAAACATCTTTTCAATCATCCTTTTTTTTCTTTTTTTTACAATTTTAAACACATCTATTTTTTAAGAGTAATCAACAAGCGAAAATGAGCAATCAAGCGTTAATTGATAAGATCACACTCTGCGCTACACGAATCGTTTAAACACTAAGCAACTGTACGCTCTCCGCAACTTGTAATAGCATAATGCGTTTCATTCACTGATTAACCATGATTGTCAAAAATTTAAGCAAAATGATCTTTTTTTTAAAAAAAAAAACAAAATCGCTGATAACATGTACAGCAACTCATGATCTAAAATAACTACTAAAGTAAATTAAAATCTATTTCTCAAACTTTAAATCACTGATTAAACGCATTGTGCCAACGACAATGATTAAACAATGTCAATTTCTTTTACTTAAATATTTTTTTGATTAAGCTACGGCTACATGTCTTAAGGGCAAAACAAAAAAACAAACTTTTGAGAGAAGGTGGACTGCGCAGCGCTCAATAAGCAACTTACTAGTCTTTATACCGTACCAAAAAATTTTAAACGCATAAACTGTGATAGTATGTATAAACTATATAAAATTTTAACTTGTCATGTCTTAATGATAAATAAGCGTTTATGCATATTGTATTATTGCATTACGCATTAACCGTGATACTATGTACAAACTCGAAAGAATCTTGACATCCAATGTCTCAATGATAAACAAGCGTCTATGCAAATCGTATTATTGCATTACACACAACTGTGATATTATGTACAAATCATGATAGAATCTCAACATTTTATGTCTCAACGACAAGTAAGCATTCATGCAAACCATACCATTGTATTACGCATAAAACTGCGATATTATGGACATTTTGTGTCTTAACGTTAAACAAGCGTCTATGCAAACTACATCATTGTACTACGCGCAAACAATGACATTATGTATAAACTACGACAGACGCTTGACATTCCATGTCCTAATGACTAATAAGTACTCATGTAAATGTATCACTACATCACGCATCAAATTTGTTACATTATATTAAATAATCTAAGAATTGTAATTCTTATCTACTAAAATCTGTATTATTCATAATTAATGAAAGCGCTTACAGCGAGTCTTTTTAAAAAAATGTAAGGGGGGAGTGATGTAGGCACCTAGCCTCACCCCACTGTACTAGTAGCGCCACGCATACATGCAGGCAACTCACACATATACGTGAGCGCCACGCCGCTCTCTCAGCGCTCTCACCGTCTTCGAGCAGCATGTCGCTGCTCCAACCGAGAAGTCTAGTTCCGGCACTTGAGCGACATAGTCGCGCCGCTCCAATAAAGTACAGACACAACTAATTCTTGTCTCTTTATTTTCGCCTCAGCTCTCACCAGCTCCTTGGGAGGCTATAATCCCACAACTCTAAAATATTTCAGAATTTTCTTTCGTGCCATCTAACGGCTGCGTGACCAATTAGAAATACCGTACTGCTTGATCGACTATAACGAAAATATTCTCATGACTACTGCTGTACAGCTTTTCGATTTTTCTCACAAGATCATTTTCGATTGAATGATCCTAAAAATCGGAAATAAGTTTTAATCGATTAATTAATTACACAGGCGTCGAAACTTTATTTTAAGGCATACGTTATCGTTATTAATTACTATAAGCATTTATGTCTGGAAAACCTCTTGGTTGAGCATTTGTAACATCCTACGGCTATATTAGATTTATTTTTTTTAATGACTTTTAATTTTGTCCAAGTTTGCCACTTGATATGAATAGCCTACCGAAAATTAATCAGCGTGAGTCTCAAACCGTCGAAATGCTCTCACGTCGCGAGACAAAACAACTCCGCGATAATCAAACTCTAAAACCTTAGCGATTACGGAGAAGGGCTACTCGTTGAGATGTCCAAAAATAGCTGTCCTCATGTCGGAAGACAAAACAGCTCTGCGATAGCCGAACGTCAAAATACAATGCATAAACAGAGCACAGATATTATTTTTCCCTTTAATATTAAAAATGTAATATGAAACCAATTTTATTCGTATAAAATATGTATGCTCTGTTCAAAAATGTTGTTTCTTCTAAGTATTATAATCAAGAACCATTATAACGTAAATTAGTTGTTACACCTTATGCAAATAACATTTATGAATATTATTATATTCCTTGCTGTTATGTTTCATACAGACACTTTATATTTTACTCCAAACAACAACTGTACTACATTATTCCAAAAGACTATAACTATTCCGTTTATATATTGTTATTATAAATTAATTGTTATTAGAACATGAAAATTATGCAAAAACTGCACTATGGCACAATCTTTCGGGATAATTCAAAAGTCCCACACTGCATTACCACTCATCAGGGGGTAGTCCAGAAAAAATGCCGATATCACACCAAGCCAACCACAGACTCTAGAAACATAAACAATCAGGAGAAGGACCCGCCCTTATCGGACCGCGTCAAATCATCAAGACCATCCTCCCACGCCAACGATGACCGATGTCCACCTGAAGAAAATTAGGCGGATCATCACCCTTTAAAAACAAGCGCATCGCGCTCCAGTGAGCAGTCGAAATAAAAAATTTCAAGTCACTCTCTTCAGCAACTACACTCAACAATTAGATTTTCTAATAAAGTTTGCGTTCATTTTATTATCATTAAATTTGCATTATATTACAAGTAGCAACGGAGAAAATAAAAGTGAGTACACTATAGTAAAGAAATTATATCATTTTTCCTTTCCTGTCACAAACACACACACATTCCTTTCCATTGCTGTTTCTCGAACCTTAGGGTGTCGGGGAAAGCAAACCAAAATTCGCTGTTTCTCAAGTCGAAAGACGTTGGGGAAAGCGAAGTTCCAACTACTGTTTTTCGGACCAATAGGTGTCGGAGAAAGTAAGGAACATTCACCCTCACACATCATAAAAGAACGTTGCAATAAAGAGTCCCAAGCTATTCGGCGAAAGCCTAGGCTTAAAAATATATTTAAATAGTGTGCGTTATCTCTCGACGTCACACATTCAAGTTCAGATTTTCTAAATTTTTTTAAAAAATTTCAAAGTTTCGGCACCTGTAGAAACATTCAAGCTTTCTTTTCAGGGAGCAATTTTCAAAAATTCATAACAGACATTTGTCAAATGCAAAACATATAAATATGCGCAATTTGTTTTACATTTTTTAAACCTTCCTAACGCTACTTTAAAGTTGTTTAAATAATTCTACATTTTTGTATTAGGTGCACAACTTTGCTTCCGCCGATTTTTTCGAAAATTTGAGGCTTTATTCTGAAAAAGTGATTAGCTGTTTATGATTCAAAGTACTGTCCGTCACTAGCCACTACTTTTTGCCATCTTTCGGGCAATTGTCGGATACCATCTCGAAAAAACGATGCGTCTTTTGAGGCGATCCACAAATCGAACCATTCTTTGACTTCTTCATAAGAATGGAAATGCTGCTCAGCTAGGCCATGTGCCATCGATCGGAACAAATGGTAGTCGGAAGGAGCAATGTCTGGAGAGTACGGCGGGTGGGGTAAGACTTCCCATTTTAGGGTTTCCAAGTATGTCTTGACGGGTTTTGCGACATGTGGCCGAGCATTGTCATGTTG
>UELU01136584.1:1242-21885 GCA_900490025.1 Megastigmus dorsalis | reverse complement strand
GGCTGAATACATAGTGAAGCCTTTAGCGCTTAGTATCATTATAGATGAATTCTTGATTTATGCATTAGTTTTACATGTGAAGATGATCGGCGATTGCATTTAGGTAATGCATCTGTTGTGAATTAGCACTTATTGTGCGTTGAATTTTACATAATATATAAGATAATCGGAAATTGCATTAAAATTATGCATTAATCTTGAATAAACACTTATTCGTGTATACATGTAAGGATGATCGGCGATTGCATTGAAGTGATGCATGTACGCTTGTGCATTAACATTGCGTGTAAAGAATAATCGGCGATTGCATTGAGGTGATGCATAAACGCTTATTTCGTGTATTTAACATTACATGTGAACATGATTGGCGATTGCATTTAGGTGATGCATGAACGCTTATTGTGTGTTTAAAATTACATGTAAAAGTGATGGGCGATTGCATTGAGGTGATGCATAAATGCTTATTTCGTGTATTTAACATTACATGTGGACATGGTTGGCGATTGCATTTAGGTGATGCATGAACGCTTATTTTGTGTGTTTAACATTGCATGTGAGCATGAACGTGGATTGCCTTGAATGATGCGTTGAGTGGTGTGAGCGCTGTATGTCGTTGAGGTTATATGTAGCAGTGTCGTTGAAATGTGTTGGTTGATAGATCCAGAATTATATATTTACAAAATTGCTTGCAACTTGCAATTGTCTTTTTACAGAAAGGTAGTTTGTACATTTTGGAACTAAGCGTGCAGTTGTTTTATAAGATTTAAAATTTTTGATGATTTGCTGTAGCTAAAAAAAATTAAGTTTGGTTTGATTGAATGTAGATGTAAACAGCAGTCTAATGTGTGTAAGTGTGTGAGAATTGATGCTGTTGCAGTTAAAATTATATTTACACCACACGATGGGACATTGCAGAAGGTTTTTGTAAATTGCACTTTCCTTCCCTTTTTTTTTTCTTTTTTTAAAAAGAGAAAAAAAAGGAAAAGAGACTATTTGTGCTGGAAGAGCAATGCAAGTAAAAAATGAATGTAAAAAAGGAGAAGAAAAGAATAAAAATGGTGAATGAAAATAGGTCCAAAGGTATGGTGTATGTTAGTTCATGTGAGAGAGTACGGAAAACAACTGACGCTATGAATGGTGGGGGGTTGGTAGGGTTAGTACTTTGGGACCGGGCTGGAGGGGAGCGCTGAAGCAAAAAACAGACACCCTCGATAAGACGCTCGTGACGAAGCGGGGCTTGAACGCCTTGTTATTGCGGTTATTTCGCCCAAGGCTGTTGATGATGGACACCTCGCGCGTCTGTGAGTGCGCGAGAGTCTCGAGGATGCTGTCCACGCCCTGGTGGTAGGGCAGCTTCAACACGGTCAGGAGGGGAAGGGGCGAGAAATCTAGCCCCTCACCCTGAATATCCAGCCCCGTGAGGTCAAGCGTTCGAAGCGCTGGTGCGTGAATAATAAAGTTATGTGCGTTTGCTTCAACAAATCTACTGCCCTTAAGGCTGAGCTTCTCTAGATGCTGATGCATAAAGAGGACTGGCTCATGAATAAAATTTAAGGCTTCGACCGTCGGCCTCACATGCTCCAGCCGGAGAACCCTCAACTCATTGTTAGAGTTGAAGATCCTCTCGGGGAGCTGCCAGAGCTGTTGATCCCGGACAATGTTGGAGGAATCGACGAGACTGAGTTCCCTGAGCACAGAGTTGTCCTGAACAAGTTTAAATAAGGGCTCCACTCGTATTTGTGGGCATTTGTATAATCTCACATGTGTCAGGGTCTCGCTGGGTCGACCCTCCAACCAGGATGTCAGCGCCTGCCCGTAATCAAGTTCACCGGGAAGCCGCTGATCAATCGATGACAGGCGCACTATCAGATTGTCGCGTATGGACAGTCTCTCAACGCCCTCGAGGCTGACTCGCTTCTCAAAAAAACCGGTGGTCTTACCCAAGATTAGGGTTTGAATGCTGAACGCGTGAGTCAGTGTCTCGAGGAGCGTGGAGGTGACTAGCACGCCGCGCAAATCTACGCGTGTGAGAGGTGTCGGCCTCCTATTGCCTCGCGGGCTGACAATATTGCAATCCAAAATTTTCTGGAAGTCCGACACCCCCACAGGCCACCATTCCCCGATGGTGATGTTGGACAATCTAAATTGGCGTGCGTCCTCAAGCACCCTGTCCAGTCCGCGAACAACCCGGTACCGCCTGTGACCGGAATCAAAGTCCAGCGTCCCGATTCTCGCGTACGTCGAGCCCCACCCCTCCAATGCAGTGACAAACGCTAGTTTCGAATCATTATCTAAAAATATATTGATATGCGCCAACACTGGGTCGAGGCGGAGAGCTCTGAGGCAAGCAGAGGGCGTAACAGTGGAAATGGGGCGTACCTCCAGCATAGGGCTGGGGTCTTCCTTACCGGTGTAAGGGCAAATATTAACACACCGTCTGCTCGTCGAAGAACCCCCCTTACCTGGAAAATAAATTTTATTGAGTCGCGACTTGCACTGCATTAGGGTGGCGGACGCTATGTTGTCACACGTGACGCGTGCGCTACAGTACTGGCCCCTAATAAAAACGGCGTGGACGGTGAAATTAGCCTGTCCACGGTCGATCAGCATGTCGTAAATGGCTTTTTTAGAGACACGATGCATATTATAAATGAGAAGGGCCACGACAGGCTGATCTCCCATGAACAGGGTGGGTAGCCTACGGTCGATAGTGGGCGGCACACGCATCACTGTGCGTTGCGACGCACGCGAGAGAGCGTTAAGACGCCCTGTGATGATGGGGAGAAATTTCTCCTTGAAGGACAGGAGGTATATCTCTGCCGTATGCATGTGATGGCGCTCTCTGGAGTCTCCCGCGGTGTTGGAAATGGCGGAAAGGAGCTGTTTGTGGAGGGCGTTGATGTCCTTAGTGACATCCTCGACCCTGGTCCAACTACTAAGAGAAGTCATTACTTCGAGCAAGCTGAGCCAGAGCCGGGAGGAAACTGCGTGTTATGAAGCATAAAAAAAAAATGCTTGTTTAAAACCCATTTGACATTGCGAACGTGACTCCTCTCCCCCAGCTGCTCTTATGACTCGTTTTTACACAGTAACAGGGTTTTTCTGAATTGAGAGTGCGAGGATAATGGTACATGCCTAATCTCAATGTTCGTATTGAATCTAACATTTTTAGTTCCTTTTGTGCTTTTAGCTAGCGCACTTTTTAATCGATCCGTCTCAAGAATGTCTAGCTTTGACTGTGTTATGTTCGGATTTGTGTCCGTGTCATTGTTTAATTGGTCATAAATGACGCTTTCCGGAAGGATTGCGTCAAAGTCATGATCGTCCCCCCTCATTAACGACTCGTCCGCGTCGCCGCTCCGATGCACCTGAGCTTGCGCAACAATGCTGTTCGGCCTAGATATTGTATTTGAATCCTGGGTAAAGACATGGGGGAGCGCCGATGTACGCGGTGCTGTGTTATCGGCCTAGGAGAAGGTTTCTGAGTTCTCTGCGCGATCGACCAGCTGCCGAGCAGTCGTTTTTGAGGGTAAAATGTTGTTAGGCGATAGAAAGTGTTGCAATGAGCCTCCACCTGCATTATGGCCAATATCCGTGATAGGATGGCTCGTTTCAGAATTTAACTGATTTAATTCTTCTGCTAAATAGTAAGCCGGTTTGAGGCGTTGTGCAATAACGGTTATCTCTTTGCCGCTTTTTTCTATAGTGTAGGTGCGTCCGTCTAGGTGTCGCGATACTATTTTATGAGGACCTGTATATGGTTGAGTTAGAGGTGGTTTAAATGCTTCAATCCTCTCGAAGACATGTGTGCAATGATTTAGGTCTTTAAAGACGAAAGGTTTAATCGAGTTTTTGTGCGTAACTGGCACAGGTTTCATCCGCGACGTGTAACCTTTAAATTCCGATAAGAATAGGTCACCGTCGGTGGCTAAGTCCTGAAATTCGAGTAAATCGCCCGGTATTGTTAATTTTGTGCCGTACAAGAGCTCCGCTGGACAAGCGTCTGTATCTAATCGCACGCTAGTGCGTAATCCTAATAAAACTGTTGAGAGGACTCTCGTCCAGTCGGGGCTGTTCGTAAGACATATTATCGCGGTTTTTAGTTGCCTGTGCCACCTCTCGATCATGTCATTCGATTCAGGATGGTAGGCAGTAGTCCTCGTCCTTTTGCTACCGATAATTCGATCAAGGAGTTGAACAATTGAGATTCAAACTGTCGTCCTTGATCGGTGGTCAAGGTGACCGGTGCACCAAAACACGCCACCCAAGTATCGAAAAATGCGCGCGCCACAGTGGGTGCTCTTATGTCATAAAGCGGCAGTGCCTCTGGCCAGCGAGAAAATCGGTCTATCATTGTTAATAAATATTTATAGCCTTCGCTCGGAGGCAGCGGACCGACTATGCCGATATGTACGAGTGAAAAGCGTGCGTCCGGAATTATGAAGTGCGAAGGTAAAAATTTATTTTCTCCCGATATTTTAGAGCGCTGGCATTCCATGCAGCTCTAACAGAGCGTTTTAATAGATAGATGCATTTTTGGCCAAACGTAGTGTTGCCTAATTAACCTGTCCGTTACGCGTGCGGAAGGGTGAGCGTTATTGATATGGAACAAATTAAATATTTCGCGTCTTTAAGATTTGGGCATGAATGGTCTGAACGTCTGCGCAAAGAAATTGCAGTAGATTGCAACGCGTTTGGGTCCCCAGTGGAGCTTAGTTAGTCTCAAAGGGTGACCCGGATCTGCAAGGATTTCTTTCAATTCCTCATCGATCAACTGCTCGCGCGATATATCCTCTACAGTGAAAAAGGTCGGAAACTGAAAGGTAACTATGGCTGCAAGGGTTTTCCTCATGAAGGGTTCGCCGGTCGATGATTCATCTCGCCAATTAAAAATATTTGGCGCGATGGATGGATTGATACACGACAATGAATCCGCCACGATATTGTCTTCACCCCGCAGATAGCAGATTGCAGTATCGAATTGAGCGATATAAGATAGTCTGCGTGTGCAAATTGGTGGGCAGTTGTCCGGATTCTGTGAAAGCGCGTGAACTAAGGGTTTGTGATCCGTGTAAATTTTGAAGCTGCGGCCCTCCAAATAATAATTGAAATGTTTCAATGCCTCATAAATAGCCGTTAGTTCGCGATCGTACGTCGAATAGCGCTTTTGCGGAGCTGTGAATTTCTTGGAGAAAAATGCCAGCGGCTGCCATTTGCCACTGATATATTGCTCCAATGAGGCTCCCATGGCGAAATTGGAAGCATCCGTTGTTACGCGCAATTCA
The DNA here is from genome assembly GCA_900490025.1 of Megastigmus dorsalis. Classification (NCBI taxonomy): domain Eukaryota; kingdom Metazoa; phylum Arthropoda; class Insecta; order Hymenoptera; family Megastigmidae; genus Megastigmus; species Megastigmus dorsalis. The sequence goes on along the minus strand of UELU01136584.1, from coordinate 16,600 downwards.
GCGTTCTCACACGGGTGAGCTGAATTGGCGATATTTATTATTTGACGTTTGGTTTTTTCGAAGGCTTCGACCGCGCTCGCGTTCCAAGTTAACGCAGTTTTGTCTTTTTTCTTGTTACCCTTAATTAACGTGTGCAGATGCCGCTGTGTTTCGGCTGCTTGGGGTATAGATTTTCTGTAAAAATTTACCAAGCCTAATAAGTCTTAATAGTAGTGTTATTGGCAGCATATAATTTAATATTAATTTTCCTCTCATTAAAGTCCTTCAGTTTCGAAACAACGGAGATTTCCGCGCCCGAATCTATTAGAAAGATTTCGTTAGTATTTAAATCTTTTTCCATTTTATGATAGACTGCTAGTGATACAGATGGTTTATTGCTCTGTGAGGATTTTGTTAAAAGTAGCCTATTTTGATCTAGACTGTCTGCTGTCTTTTTAAACGCGCCTCTCATTTTATCAGTCATTGACTGATCGCAATCGGTAATTTCTTTATCTAAATCTACTGTGAAATTCGCGGATGGCGGTTGCCCCGTGGCATTCGCCTCACCCGAGTCGCCCGTCAATTGGGAGATAGGGATATCTAAAAGGTTGGAATCCACGTCCTTTCCCAGGGTAGAGTCCATTTTAGAGGGTGTGCGGAGCATGCCACGCGAAGGAGCGGTTGCCGAGGGGAAGAGTCACCCAACGAGTTAGAGCAATCGCTGGAGGGAAAGTTGCCTTAATATTACTTAAAATTATGCGAAAATTGAATATATCTTAAAGTTATTCAACAGTGCTAAAGAGACACTCTCGTGGCATTGATTTTTTTTTAAATTTTCGAATCGCAAATCCCGTGCGTTAGGTAGATCCCCGTGTCTACCATAAGAGATTTCAGTGAATCGACGAGCAGAACAACAGAAATTTCCCCAGCACGAAAATGAGATTTTATGAAAAGAAATTATCGCGATTTTCTCACGCGTGATGGAATAAATCCCTCGCACCCAAGGTAAGATATTACTGTGAATCGACCACTGGAGTGTTCGAAACTTTCTTTTACACGCGTATGAATTCGCGAGTAAAATGACCGCGAAGTCGCTCGCGTGATGAAGTTAATCCCTCGTACTCAGGGTAAAAGCGCGATTCCGGTGAATCGGCCACTAGAGTGTTTGCAACTCTCTTCCACACGCGCAAGAATTTAAAATAACCGCAAGGTCGCTCGCGTGATGAAATCGAACTCTCGCACCCAGGGTTGGGTAAGAGATTACTGTGAATCGACCACTGGAGTGTTTGAAACTTTTTCCACCCGCGAGCGAATTTCTACATGTAAAAATGAAAACTGTTCGCGAGGTGACTCGCGTAGCGAAATAGATCTTTTGCACCCAGGGTAAGAGATTACTGTGAATCGACCACTGGAGTGTTTCTTTCTTCATTTTCTCTCACACGCGAGCACTCCAAATTATAATTACAATGCCCGAGGAGTGTTCCTCCTGCCCATGCCACACAATATATTACAAGGCATTTGATAATTCATAGATATAAAAACATAATAAATATAATATATATAAATTGTTATGAATATAAAATAATAGAAGAGATATAATATATTAATTTCACATTAGTCGAATGATGTCAGAAATACGGAGACGTTAAAAAAATTTTTTTAAATGGTAAAAATGATGCGGCGAAGAAATTACTGTGGTCATTAAAATCCGTTGTTTTCAAATTTTGAACTGGTCGCTCGTTTGTATGCGAAATTTTAAGCCGATAAGATTTGCTTCAAAATGGCAGAGCAAAATTTACTTGCCGCAGTGACGGTTCGTGAATGTAGATTGAGGCGGTGCGCGGCAGTTGGCGTAATGAAGGGATAAAATTTTCTTCTTTCCCGTAGCAAATGGAGAATTTTAATTTTCCGTTGCTAAAAGCCTAGTTTCTCTGTGAGAAGAGCGGCCATTACGCGCACTGCCGAAATGCGAATTTGTTTCATCGCGAAAAAAAATCTGAATTCTGGCTAGTAGCCAGGACGAACGAAAAACGCGAGAAATTAATTAATTTTCTCGCGTCGTCACCGTTTCGCGATTATCTGGCGAAAATCGCGAAGAAAAAATTGCACTAAGTGCGATTTTAATACCTTTGGACGTTACGCTACTGTAGCGGTGTCGGCGCCTTTGGAGTTTGCGCCAAGGCGTCTGCACGGCGAGCGGTGTGTGAGCGCGCTTGATGTGCAAGGCTCCGAAGACTCGAAAAAGCGGCTACTCTGCGCTTTTTCTCTCTCTCTCTCCCTCTCTCTCTCCTGTCAGAAGCTGTTGCAGGCTCGTACTGCGGCGGCGGCTGCTTTGGGGCGGTTGCAAGTGTAGGGTAGCGTGAGGCCTCACGCTACGATGGTTGATGTAGTAACAGTCGAGGCGTCCCCCTTCCGTTAAACCAGAAGTTGACCTGTTGCTGCCGATGTTGCTGCCGTTGATATTTGCCGCGATGCACTTGTAGAAGCACGGCCCGGTGTTCAATGACTTAGAAAAAGTCGGGGTCACCAATGTGGGGTGTGCGGTCCCACGGATAAGGAGTGAGAGAGGAGGAGGTTAAATAAATGTAGACTTGTGTGTTCAAGTTATCTGGATTTATTCTTCTCCGCCAGTGGCTTTGAGTCTCGGAGTAGGTCTGCTGCTCGAGTATTACATTAGCTTACACTTAACACCGGTTATAAACGTGTTAAGATGGCGGCTCATCGTTCCGCGACTTCAGCAAGATCACATAATCAGCAAGAACACAAGAGAATGTCATAAGGTCATATCCCTTCCCTTCCTCCTTGGCAATTTGGACACTCTGAACTGGCTGCTACACTATAGTCTATACACTTATTATAGGTTTTCAGGACTATGGAAGAGCAGCGCTAGCGCAATACTCAAAAATACAGTTAATATACGTTGTTACACATCGGGTCTTCGGTATATTTCGTAGTGGTCTCCAGCAATAAATGCTATAATTATTCTTTCATATTCATATGTGATTACACCTACCTATCTGCTGACCTTCATAATGGGGGAACAAAATTTAAATTTACATATTGAAGTTAGATACTATTGCGATCGATATCGATAAAGATCTATATTGAAAAATTTAATATATTTGAAAAATTTCAAATCAATCATGATTTACAAACGAAATAACTCTAAAAAGTGTAAATTTTAAGAATATCATTATTTTCTTATACATGTAATACAATTTAGCATAATTCTTACTTTTAGCATTTGCTACCTTATGGAAATTTAATATTAGTCTTGACACTACTGCAGATGCAATCAAGAGAATTAAAATAAAAATATTTTTAGTCTCCAATATAAATCTCAGAAGTTTACATCATTACATACTCAATATTGCATTACAGTTAATGCACCATTGACTAATCAGGTACTGGTTCAATAAATTGTAGAATCATTTTGTTACTTTATATTTTTACAACTTATTCATTAGTACTTAGTCACAGATTGGTACACTGACTGTAATAGTACTTTACATTTTATCAAACTTTACAATTATGAATATAAAAGTTTCATTTTATCATAATATTTTATAATAATATACATAACATCATAATTTATTACTTCAAAACGTATAAAATATTATGATTGTTATTTTATTAGTGCATTATTTCAAGACTTTATAATTAAATATAAAATATAATGTAAAATTTTATGAACATTAATATAATAAGGGAAGTTACCTTATTATCATGAAATTTATTGGTTTGAGAAGGTCTGTCTTTAAGCTTATTAAAATTTTTAAGTATAAAAAAAATGAATGTTCTGTACACATTTTAAATAAAAGCACAATGTTAATTTTCAAATACACTCAGCCAGAACAACCACGGCAACCACAATGTATACACTCTACAATCCGTCCTTCTTCAAGTTTTTCTTTTGGAACCCGACATATACAGTTGGTTCCAAAGTTTGTGTCTCTAGTTTATGTGCAACGTAAACTTTCTTCCATTTTGCTATAAGATTCGTATCAGCAATATTTTCATTGAAACAATACTCGTACAACTCTAAAACATTATAAAAATGGATATTTTGTAAAATTCTATATTCCATATTGATATAATTTAATATATTCAGCTTTAAATTCAGAAAGATTAGAGACAATCAAACAACAGCGGTCTTACCTTGACTTATAGCTTTCCGTCGACAATATAAATCATAAATGTAACGATTTTTTTTAGTGTGGATTTTGAATATTGGCCACAGAGATTCCTCCTTACGTTTTCCTTCATGTGGTTCAGTTTCAGCTGCAAAAATAATATTATAATTTTATTAAGTACAATAATGTACTGATATTATACAATTTATTGGTCAATTAATAGACATATGGAGTTATTTAAATATTTAAAGTATTAAATTGAAAATAACTCATGTGTCCAAAAATAAAATTACAAAGAATAAACATTACGCGTAAACTGTTTGCTATTGTACAAACCTTTTCGTATTTTCTGCTCTAATTCTTCAAGTGTTGGTTCAATTAATTCCCAACCATCAGGAGGCGTTTTTTTACTTTTTCTAACTTTCGGCATTTCCAATTTTGTGTAACGCTAATAAATATTACAGGTACCTACTTCGTGTTAATACTGTGTTAACAGTTGTGAAAGAATTGAGAAATGAAAAGCAGATGTACACAATTGTGCTATTGAAGCTAATTTAACCTTAATGTTCTATGCTGCTGTCATAAATATAACATGTACATGTATTATATGTATATAGCACAGACTATAGCAGGGTACATACATCTTGATACTCTCTCTCTCTCTCACACACACGCGCACTCTCTCTCTCTCTCTCTCTCTCGAAATCAAAAATCGAAGATTCTCAATCGTCGACGCGAATCGCGATACATTATCGAACACCGGATTAATAATATGGATTTCAATCTATAAATTCAAATTTTGTTCCGCCAATTATATGAAGGGCAGCGAATGTACATGACTGCAATATATATAGCTTCTATACATATACTTATTAATTAGTCACATTAGTCACGTATGTTATATTAGCATCCTAAACGAAGTAGTTGATCAAATTTAAGAATATAATTAATTTTCTAAACTATTTCCATTACGAATTTTTGAAGATATGAGTGACAAGACAGAAAAAAAACGGTATAAAGTACTAGATGAAATTCATTATCGACATGTACAGACAAGAAAAAGATGGCGAATGAGGTTAGAAACAGGTAAATACTGAAATACTTTATTTTTCGTAGACAGATATGGTATAAGTAATATTGATTGCTGCACCAAACATATTGTAGAATCAAAATCAATATTTTCTGCAAAGAATTGAAATTCAGTCGAACAGTTCGATATAGCAAATCTTTTAAATAATTTTTATATATTATACATTTTTTAATTGGAGTAATTGATATATTATTTTCCAGTTCATGGCTTTTAAAGGTGAACCTTTTGAAAATTCTGGACATTCAACATAATAGATTAATTGTGATGTCATATTTAATAAGAAAATAATATTGTACTAACTAATATTGTAATATAACTTGGTAACTTAAATTGTAATATCATGTCCATTATTCATGATCATTCTACCTAGTAAGAGTAAAATTAAATTTTACTCCATTTATTTAAACAATTTTTTCAAGTTTTACAAAAATAATGATATTGTAAAACTATATTGTGCTGAAATATAATTTGATATTATAACGCTGTCTGAGTATTTTTTTAGTAAAGTCAATGAGACATGGCTAGATTTATATTTAATAGCAAAATAAAATTTTTATAATTAATATAAATTATGGAAATTGAATAAAAGGTAGATAAGTGTTGAAGTTGGCAAAGCAAATGTTTTGATTTGATCCCCCTGCTGGAAATGACCTATTGAAATCGATTAAAAAAATCTCAATCGATCCCAATCCCTTTTCTTAATACTTCTTTTGACTATTCAAATTTATTTGGTATGTAAATTATTAAAATCGATTGAAAACGATAAAAGATTTTCTATATAATATTGATTGAAAAAAAAAAAATAATCGAATAATTTTCTATCAATTTTAATAGAGTTTAATGGAACTTTAATTATGATTTCCAATTTTATAATTTATAATTTATAATATATATAATTTTACATAATAGAGCCGCTTTTATATTGATTTTCGCTCGCTTCACAATTTTTCGCAACTAAATTAAACACTCAAAAAAATCTTTACTTACACTGGGATTCGAACCGGCGATCTTTGGGATACGATGCATAAACCTTAATCACTACGCTACGAAACGCTATAGCAACCCAAAATTTTGGTTTGGCTCATAAAGGCAAATGTAAGTCTGTAATCACATACAGGACGCGGTACAACTATTACGCGGAATCTATATAATTCGAGTTCAGCGCGAAAAAGAGATTATTTCTTAAACATTATTTTAAACACATTGCAATTGTATATGTAATATTATTTTTTTGAGAACAAAGAAAGCATTCTTTTTGAATACTTCTTTTAAATATAAATTACGAAAAAGAATGCTATTTTTTAATACTTCTTTATTACGATAGAAGCAATTTAAATGCAGTAAAAATAAAATTATTTTCGTTAAAATTATTCTGAAAATGAATACTTTTTTAATAATATTTAAATTTTATAAGAGTTGTTTTCTGAGGAAATATAGCATTATTTTTTAATTCTTTTTGTTGAGTTAAAAGTAATTCTTATAATGTGATAAAAATAAAATTGTTTTTCTAAAAAAGAATACATTTTAAGCGCTAATACAATTATATATAAGTAATATTATTTTGAGGTCATCTAAGATTACTTATAGAATTCTTTTTTCTGATAAGTCTGCTTAATGGGAAGACTTCGAATAATTTTTTATCAATTTGCATGGAGTTTAATGAGCTTCAATTATGATTTTCAATTTTATTTTAAATTTTACATACATTTGAAAACTATTGAAGTAAATTAAAAATTAGAAAATTTTTCGTGTATATATAGAATCTTATATAGAAAAAAACATACGAATTTCTAAACAACAGTTTCTGAAAAAATATTTTTTTTGACCAGTACAGACGATTCAAAATTGAAAATTAAAAATTTCATACTGCGTTTGGCATTATTTTTGAAATTTATATTGAAGAATCTTTCCCTGGAATTTATTTTGCATATAAAAAAAATAATAAAAGAATATGAAAATGTTATTTTAACATCTATTAACAACGTACTGAAAAAAATAATGCTAGTAAAAGTTGAAAACGCAAGCTACCTTTATACACTGCCTAACTTAATTGAAATTCATTAAGTATAAAAAAATATTTGCATAATAAATACATGCATGAAGTAATTATTCTCTTCAATTGATTTAAAGTTATTCTTATTATTAATTGTTAATTGAAAAATGTGATAGCAGACATTTTTTATAATTAATACATAAATAATGAAAATTACAATTAAAAAAAATGTAGATTATCAATGTAAAATAATACAAATGTATATATAAGTAATAAATTATAGATTGAAATAGATTAATTAAATATTTATTTTGAAATGAATTGAAATCTCATTGAACGAATACTAAAATTGAGTATTCAACTTTATTGTTATTGAAATCGATTGATATTGATTGAAAATAAATTAATTCCAATCGATTTCAATAGATCATTTTCATCAGGGCCGGTTAATTATCATCTAGCATACAAGGACTCAATACCAGCATACATATTTAAGTTACTTCTAAAAAATTTAATTTGCAATTTTCATAACACACCCTGCTTAAAATGACCTATTGAAATCGATTGCAATTAATTAATTTTCAATCAATACCAATCGATTCCAATAAATTTAATCAGTTGGAATAAAATTTCCTATTGATATCCAATTGATATCAATCGATTTCAATCAGAATGAAATTGAATACTCAATTTTAGCATTCGTTCAATGTGATTTCAATTCATTTAAAAATAGATATTTAATTAATCTATTTCAATCTATAATTTATTGTAAATACCAATACTTCCGAATCAACTTCAATTGATATTTAGGCTTATCTATTCCAATACTAGAAATTTTTTATCGTCAGTAATAAACTTCAATAGGCCTAATCTTAAAAAAAAATTCGAATTGAATTGAAATGAATTAATTTTAATAATGAAAGTTATCAATGTTTTTAATGACTTAAATATTAAATAATTTTTAATTAACTTTAATATTATTTTAGTATATAATTTAATTACTTTCAGTTAACTTTAATACATGCCGTGGCCTACACGACTTCATATTTAAGCTTCATAAATGTCTAGCAGCCTTATAAATCGTAAAACAATGAAATCGTTAAAAATTTAAAGAGCAATCGCCTCGCAGCCGTCGAGCAGTGAGTTGCAAAAACGCTGACGCGACATTCTAAACGAAATACGCGATCGACCATCGACCTGGGCCACGCATGGAATTGAACAACTTACGCTCCCACCCGCACAGTTATACGGAACTTATAAAAACACCCGCGACATTCCTTTAAGTGCCATTTCTTTGCTCTTTTCTGTGCTCGTGCGTTGCGACCGGTCCTCCAAAGGGAGAAGAACCTCGCTCTCGCGTGTTCTACGTTATTCGTGGAAGTGCCCGTCGTGTGTCTCCGGCGTGAGCAGTGAAAAATTTTGCAGAATTAACAGATATCAATACAACAAGCAGTTCTACCTGGTCAGCGAAGAATCATCAAGGAGGAACCTCGATTAGATCTGCCGGCAACGACAAGGAAAACTAAAAATTTCGAAATCCTGTCTATCCGAGCGATAGTAAGTTTATTAAAAACACATATATGTCTAGCGAGCGTGCGGTTAAGTAAACAAAAATGTAATTTTTTATTATTATTATTGCGGTTGATATTTTAATAATTATAAAATGATCAACTGATCAACTGATTTGTGAGCGATAATAAAGATTTTCGAGTTAAGACCGGTTCTCACTTTAATAAATAATTATTTGTTAAAGTAAGCGTGAACTTACGACGACCTTATTTCTTAATAAAACGAAATACGGTCATAACAAATTGGCATCCCTTGTGGGGAACTAGTCGCTATCGCTCCTATTTATATTTCAGTCAATATTTAATAAATCAAGATGACCACTTTACAAGAGATAAACCTCATAGACCCCAGAAGCAAGAAAAACTGCTATAGAACAGTATATACAAAATCAGACGGAGAGAGCACTCAATGAGTCTAGAAACGCGCAACCCGCTCTCAACAATGAGAATTCGGATAGACAGACGATGATAGATTTATCCAGAAGCGTGAACCTTCAATCAACAATGTCATCCATACAATTGGCTACGCAAGCTATTCCAATTTACGATGGAACTAATATGTCTTTACGTGATTTTATGCAAAGTGTGCATAACGGGGTATCATTAATCCCCGAACACAATGTAGGTTACTATATTACCCACGTCATGGCTAAATTAAAAGGAAAGGCACGTGACTGTTTAAACAACCAAGTCATCCTCACCCTTCACGCATTAGAAGCATGTTTAAAGTAACACTTCGCGCCAGCAAAATCATAGGGACACTATATTAAAACAATCATGAATACAGTGATGGAAAGTGGAGAGAGTGTGCGAGAATTCCATACTCGCTTGGGGACTTACATTAGCGGAGCACAAGCGGCATTGAAGGACGTGTTGCCCGAAGAACTTACAGATTACGATCAAAGACATCACTTAGAGATCTTAGCCTTGAAAGCCTTTGTACAAGGACTGCCAGATGCCTGGCGTGGACGAATGGTCAACTCTACATCGAGATATTTTAACGAAGCTCTAGAGACGGCAATGGAGATTGAAAAATTATTACCTTTTCATAATAACCAATCTAACCATTATCACGTTCATTATGCTTCCAATAGTAAAAGTGAGGAATACGATGAAAGCACACGCGACGACAAATCACGCAATGCCCGAGTGATAGATCGGAACGATCCAGAAGTCTATAACCGTAAATCCATGCCTTACTATTACGACAGTCGAGACGTCAAATTTCAAGGATCGAGAGTTGGACGAGTTGATTGAAGGTTCACGCTTCTGGATAAATCTATTATCGTCTGTCTATCCGAGTTCTCATTGTTGAGAGCGGGTTGCGCGTTTCTAGACTCATTGAGTGCTCTCTCCGTCTGATTTTGTACATACTGTTCTATAGCAGTTTTTCTTGCTTCTGGGTCCTCTATGAGGTTTATCTCTTGTAAAGTGGTCATCTTGATTTATAAATTATTGACTGAAATATAAATAGGAGCGATAGCGACTGGTTCCCCACAAGGGATGCCAATTTGTTATGACCGTATTTCGTTTTATTAAGAAATAAGGTCGTCGTAAGTTCACGATTACTTTAACAAATAATTATTTATTAAAGTGAGAACCGGTCTTAACTCGAAAATCTTTATTATCGCTCACAAATCAGTTGATCAGTTGATCATTTTATAATTATTAAAATATCAACCGCAATAATAATAATAAAAAATTACATTTTTGTTTACTTAACCGCATGCTCGCTAGACATATATGTGTTTTTAATAAACTTACTATCGCTCGGATAGACAGGATTTCGAAATTTCTAGTTTTCCTTGTCATTGCTGGCAGATCTAATCGAGGTTCCTCCTTGATGATTCTTCGCTGGCCAGGTAGAACTGCTTGTTATATTGATATCTGTTAATTCTGCAGAATTTTTCACTGCTCACGCCGGAGACACACGATGGGCACTTCCACCAATAACGTAGAACACGCGAGAGCGAGGTTCTTCTCCCTTTGGAGGACCGGTCGCAACGCACGAGCACAGAAAAGAGTAAAGAAATGGCACTTATAGGAATGTCGCGGGTGTTTTTTAAGTTCCGTATAACTGTGCGGGTGGGAGCGTAAGTTGTTCAATTCCATGCATGGCCCAGGTCGATGGTCGATCGCGTATTTCGTTTAGAATGTCGCTTCAGCGTTTTCGGACCTCACTGCTCGACGGCTGCGAGGCGATTGCTCTTTTAATTTTTAACGATTTCATTGTTTTACGATTTAAAAGTTTGACACCTGTCACTAAATCAATAACAATTTCTAATACAATTTCTAATACATTAATAAAATACATTTAAAATAAATAGTTAAGATAAACTTAAATATTAAAATAATTATATTTACAAGCGTTGCGTATACCGTCTTAGCGCGGTTATTGTTTTTATAATTTCAATTAGCATAAAGAACAAAAACTCTAATGTAATATTTTGCAATAACATAATTGTAATAATCATTAAAATCATTATCATTTAAAACGATAAATAGAACGCATGAAGTGCGAATAGATACGCGCGAACACATACAACCACGCTACACGCGAATTACGCGTATGCGTGCGAATCAAACCACCTATCCCCACCAAGCAGCATCAAGGATGATTATCGAAGAGAGGGGGAAGCCGATCAAATCCGCCTCAGCTATAAAAGCGGTACATCACGCAGCAATCAGACAGACGAGCATCAGAGCATATAGAGGGAACAGCGGAAATAAATATATTTAAATATAATCCAAAATCGCTTTTCTCTCTAGCTCTCAAGTAATTTGAGGTATAGGGGCCATTACGTCCCTTATACCGGGCAATAGCGAGGAGCTGTCTCACCCTGGTTTTCCCGGCGAAGGCTTTTCTGTCCCACTACGTGGCAGAAAGGAGGTAGTGCGAGAACGCCAAAAACTTGTCTTATTTCGCCCCATTGCGTGGCGAAATAGTCACAAGAAGATCCTACATCCCTTCCTTTCCTTCCTATCCCGAAATCAGAGCAAAGCGACGCAGTATCCCCATTAAGTGGATACTGACTAGCTGAGCGAAGATTGCCCCCTCCCTTATAGAGGGTATCAAAATACTTAGGTCGCCGAGACGGGAGAGCGCTCAATGTGTAGCCTCTGTCCACTCTCGATAGGCGCCTAAGTGGTAGGGTGGGAACACCGATTAAAGTCGCGATACAAATCGGGTCCGGAAACCCAGACAAGGAGATCGCTTGTCTAAAGAACAGTGGCGGCACTCTGGCACGTCACAAAAGGCTGCTAGACATTTATGAAGTCGTGTAGGACACGACATACACAAAATAACAAAAACATTTAATAACTCTAAATAACTTTCAATAATTTCTGAAAAATGCCCTGGGAGAATGTTTCTAAGCTCCGACCCAGAAAAAGTTCTTGCTATTTTTCTACGCGTACTTGCAATTTTGAATCGAGTGTGCTGGTCGTGATAAAACATTTTTTCAGAAACTGTTCTTTACAAATTCGTATGTTTTTTTTATATAAGTTTCTATATATATTCGAACAATTTTCTAATTTTTAATTTACTTTAATAGTTTTTCAATGCATGTAAAATTTAAAATAAAATTCAAAATCATAATTGAAGCTCATTCAACTCTATTAAAATTGATAGAAAATGATTCAAAGTCTTCTCAATAATCACACTTTCCAGAAAGAAGAATTCCATAAGTAATCTTAGATAATTGTATTAGTGTTCAAAAAGTATTCTTTTTTAGAAAAACAATTATATTTTTATCACATTATAAGAATTACTTTTAACTCAACAAAAAAGTATTAAAAAATAATGCTATACTTCCTCAGAAAACAACTCTTATAAAATTTAAATATTATTAGAAAAGTATTCATTTTCAGAATAATTTCAACGAAAATAATTTTATTTTTATTGCATTTAAATTGCTTCTATAGTAATAAAGAAGTATTAAAAAATAGCATTCTTTTTCGTAATTTATATTTAAAAGAAGTATTCAAAAAGAATGCTTTCTTTTTTCTCAAAAAAATAATACTACATATACAATTGTAATGTGTTTAAAATAATGTTTAAGAAATAGTCTCTTTTTCGCGCTGAACTCGAATTATATAGATTCCGCGTAATAGTTGTACCGCGTCCTGCATGTGATTCCAGACTTATATTTGCCTTTATGAGCAAAATCAAAATTTTGGGTTGCTATAGTGTTCCGTAGCGTAGTGGTTAAGGTTTATGCGTCGTATCCCAAAGATCGCCGGTTTGAATCCCAGTGTAAGAAAACGTTTTTTAAAGTGTTTAATTTAATTGCGAAAAATTGTGAAGCGTGCGAAAATTAATATAAAAGCGGCTCTATTATATAAAATTAAATATATTATAAAATTGAAAATCATAATTGAAGTTCCATTAAACTCTATTAAAATTGATAGAAAATTATTCGATTGAATCTTTTTCAATCAATGTTATACAGAAAATCTTTTATCGTATTCAATTGATTTCAATAATTTACAAAAAAAAATATGTTTGAATAGTCAAAAGAAGTATTAAGGAAAAGGATTGGGATCGATTGAGATTTTTTTAATCGATTTCAATAGGTCATTTCCAGCAGGTCATTTAATGGTTTGATATATTGTACAAAATTTTAAATATAAATTAACAAAAAATGTGTATCTAATTGCCTAAATTACTTCTCAATTAGAAGTATTAGGTAAAACTATTTAATTTTATCCAGGGAAAAAATACATAGATGAATGTAAAGTAAACTGTAGTTCATCAGATGAAGAAATCGATGATGAAGTATGTGATGTTGCTTATCAATTTACTGATGGAAAAGTTGATCCAAAATTTAATGTAGAAAACCAAATTATTGCAAATAACGCTTCAGATGAATGTATTTCTACAGCAATAGAAAATAAATTAGAAACTGAAGTAGATCAGTTGTTGAACGATACTTCACAATTACCGTGTAATATATTCAGAGATAACGCTGACGCCGATGAATACGATAATTACGAGAAAAGTCGTGAAAATGTAAGCTTGCAAGATGGTGATACTAAAAATATCGAAGAAATATTTTCAGACGATAATAGTATATTTAGTGATAAAAATTATAATAGTATTGATGGTAATGATAGATATTGTGACGAATAGATTATATTATTATTGTAGTTGGATTAACTGAAGAAAGTATGTATATTATTCTCACGTTATGCTACCTTTTGCTGATTTCTTGCTCATGAGTTTTTCGCTCTCGAGTTGAACATTTTAACGTTAAAAAGTAGTTCCCTGATTTTTATATTTTTGATTCAACTAGAATCAAAATAAATAAAATACATTCTTTCTTCATCTGTTAATCTAATTACAATAATAATATAAATTTATTCACATTATTTATAGCAAAGTATAAACTGGAGTTCAAGTATGAACTATAACATTCAAGTGTAGCAATTAAAGTATAAACTAGCATAAATTCTTGCAAATATTATATTAAATAATTATTTATGTTAAAAAAACTGATTAACATTAATTTATAACACAAATAAAAATTCTTTAATATGGTTCTATTAATTTATTCTGCTACATTTATAATGTTGAATAAGAAGAAATGTATTATTCTAGACGATATAATGAGCTTTATGAAAAAAAAAATTTGACATGGTCGAGATTCGAACCCGAGCCCTGCAAAAAAACTAAAATAATATATAGGAACAACGCCTTAACCCACACGACCAATCATGATTTGAGTTCTGTTCAGTGGAAACTGGTACCCGTTTATCGGCCCTACAGACGTAAAATTAGTTCAAAAATATATAAAAAATGGAAATCAGTACCTAATCAGGGTACCTACTAAACACTGAACATACAAAGTAATTTCAAAAAGTCAATTTGAGAGTGCGAAGCCTAATTTAAAATTACAAAAATTAAGCCTCGAATAAATAAAATAATACACATGAAATTCAAAAAATTACTAAAAATCAATATATTATTGTTTAATTTATAATGTTCATGTTTCAAATAAAATTATTGTTTGATACATTATTAATTTTATTTTAATAAGTTAATTCCCAGGTATTTATACTGCAACAATTTATTTTTATTTACTTTTACTAATTTCAGTTTATATTAAAATAAATATACATTTACTTATTGTTATTCTACTTCATTTGTTTTACTTATATACAAAAATAAATAATTAACAATTAATAAAAAAAAAGCATGATTTCAGGTTTTAAATTTACGGTGTTTATTTATTTGTGTTTACTGCTTAGTTGCATTAAATTGTACACTTTATACATTACAATTTTGATGTCTTTTATCAACTGGATTACTTGTGTAAAAATATTTAGATGGTTTCAAATTATTAAATATAGTCAATTTACTTCTATTATTGGATTTAACAGATATACTTGTGATTATTTAATCACATTCATTAACATTGCGAGGCCTGCGATGGCTCATTCAGTAGAGCGATGGACTCGCAGTCCGGCGGACCTGGGTCCGAGTCCAAGCGCGGCCGATTGACACGAGCACCACTGAATTTTAATTCATGTGCTTTGTTTACAAACACATCGCATGCCTCCGTCGCTGATTAGCACCAAGTGGGAGCATAAATAG
>UELU01136583.1:0-23530 GCA_900490025.1 Megastigmus dorsalis | reverse complement strand
CTCTAAATTATCGAGTGTGAACTTATTTGTTTTTATTATTTGATATTACTGCATGTGTGTGTACGTGTCTGTCCACAACCCGAAACTCAGCTCGAACGTCTCTGGCCGTTCGACCTCACGACTCTGCCTCTGGCTAGTCGCGCATGACTAAGAAAATAGAATTTAATTCAGATTAATTAATCGAGTGGCACTGCTCGAATTTAGAGTAATCACTTTAAGTAAATCTAAAAATACAGTGCCTGGCGCCCTGATTTCCTCTGCCTATGCAGATAATTATTAAAATTGTAAATAATATAACTTATTAAAATTTGGGACGGTAAATAAACCGTCATTTGCCTCCTACTTATACACGCGGGGAAGCTACCGAGTCGCTCCCACACTCAGTCAAATTCTCCCGTTATAATTTATTTTTACCATTATGTAAGTTTCAATACTTTGTGCATATTTATTACAATATTAAAAATTTTGAGAATTTTAATAACGTTTAAGCTTTATCTTTTCTTTAATATTAGAGTATACGTTTGAATTTGTGCATCGAGTAAATGATTATTTCGATAAGCTTTGAAATAAAGTAGAGACAAATAATTCAATTAAATTTTTTTTTTATTCATACTTAATATTTTACATTCAGTTGTACATTTTGCATACTTGATATTTTGCATTCAATTGTACATTAACGCTATGGATTCGTCGATGACTCTTCGCTCAAGCATCCAACGTTTCATGGCATTGACGTGCACAGACGCGCAAATCAGTTCCAGACCTGCATTCGTACCGGCAGATCTTTTTGTAGGAATCCACTGTTGAGTCAGAATCGGTCAAGGTCCTGCTGCACCTTAGAGCCTTTTTAATCTTTTTTCTCGGGTAATGAGTACGTATTAATTGAAAACTTGCGGTTTTTTTTCCATAATGAATCTATCTTTTCTTTTTTCGCCAAGAGGTGTGTAGTCTAAATTGCTCTGACTGATGGTGAACAGTTGATGACGCTGTTTTATACTTAATCCGACAGGATGTCTTTCCATTTCATTTCAGAACCGAGAGAGTAGAAAAGTTTCATTAGCTTATCGTTTTGGAATGCACATGTTTTTGCCTTACCGATCACGTAGATGCTTGTCGCATCCTGTAGAGCTTCTTGAAGTATCTTTCCGATTTCGATGTATTCGTGATCGCCGGAATCTCAGGACAAACCGTGATAATAAAGTTGAAGCCAGAGATTTTCACGTCTATACTTGTTGAATAATTTTTTCCAAGAAAATGGCGCTTTGAAGAGAAGCACTATAGGATCGGTATTGTCGTGCATTGGAATTACAGCCTACTCTTTCAAGACGAAGTCTTAACCCGGCTTCTTGAATCCTTGCATATCCACTGCGTACTCCATTTCGAACAAGAATGAGCTCCGCTTCGCTTTGACGCTTTCTTATATCACCGGCCCCCCACTTTAGATGAGTTTCTTGACATCGCCACTTACGGCGTTGTACTCGAAAATCCGATCGTGTATAATTAAGCAGTAAGCGGTGATGGCAGCAGGAAAATTTGCTTAGCATCGAATTCGAGTTGTACGTCTACGGGAGTGTTTTGCAGTGAATCGTTTTGTTTCGAGCAATTGATAATGATGATCGGAACACGGTTGATGTAATCGGATTTTTTAAGCATTGGCTCAGCATCTTTTCCTTAGTATACGTGTTGGAATTTTGCGTACATGTCGTACAGAATTGCATATTGATTCTTCGCAACATCCAAATTCATATTTCCATACGGATAATATTGCGAATTGAGAAATAGTTTTTAGTTGCTAATGTTGCAGTGATCGAACTGACTAGCATTGACTGTTCTCACCAACTTTCGATTTGACTGAAATCCTAGTATGAAAAATCGAGGCTTTTCCAGCTGATTAGAAGTTTTCACAGTTCATACATGTATAGAAGAAGTTGGTAGTACAGGACATTCATACAACTCCCACGACCGAAAACTCATCGTAATTGGTTCATTTTTTTTTCAATACTACGAAGCAGTCGAATCCTGTACTCATTAGAGAGCTGTACGTAGGGCATGAGCCACTCGATTTTCAAAATATCGATCATCAATTCTTCAAAACATCTTGATCAGCAATTCGAGTTGCAGTTTGCACTACGGCATTGAGATCGTGTCTAGATCTTGTGAGAATAAGCTCATGCTTTACTTTAACGATGATTTTACAATAGTCTTCAGTAAAACCGAGAATCATATTGAGAGGTATGAAAACGTCAAAATAACCCGCATCGTTGGTTATTTGCTGTGTTTCTGCTACATCGATCCATCCCGCGTTCTCGATAATCAAACTCTGATTTGGATTGAGCGATGCCCAAACTTTCATGACGCTAGTCAAATCAACGTTCTTACATCTATCGATTTGTATTGCGTTTATCTCGTAGCGGATTTCCTCGAAAAGATGACAAACACCATTACTAACTAATTTTGTATTCTGTACTGCAGTTCCAGCTGCTTTGGTTTGTCTTCCTACCACATGTATAGAACTGCACGAGGGTAAAAGATTTAAATCTTGATGTTGAATTGATATGCATATTTCATTGCTATTGTTGAAGTTTGACGAAGTATATAGCTGATGAGCATGAACTTCATAGTGAGCCACTGACTCATCGAATGTGTCACCCGACTGTATGTTTAGAATTTCTTCCATTTCGCTGCAGACAGCAAAAGATTACACACGCAATTTTCCACCAGGGGCTATTTTTAAGCCTAGGCTTTTGAGAAACTGAACGTTCTGCCGTATTAACGCTTTGACTCGTCGATGACGACTGATGCTTTGATGCCATGTGGATCTGTTTATATACCCTTTGCCTATGTTATAAACGAGTCCCATTATACCGACTTAAGGGGGTCCACCAGTGTGAAATTTTTTTTTTGAAAATTTTTTTTTGCTTTATTTGATAGTTTATAGCTTCAAGAATATGATATAGAAATTTCGAGGTAGTATCTCAAATAGTTTTGAACTGGAAGCCTTGTAAGGGGCAGCTGCTCGAAGGTCAGAAACGCGCCGAGCCGAAGGATTGGAAGATCGCTATTGTGCGGGCTCAAGCGGCATCGTAAATCTCAACATAGTCTATTTCGGTGCTCGTCTGAGTATATAAGTGTAAACATATACACAATTTCGATTACTATACGTGTTCAAACGTGTTTACAGCTGCTAGAGGCAGGTATATCCGAACGTCTTGTTTAGTTTCGCAGTAACCGTTCGACAGTAGACATCGCGCAGAGTATCTCAGTAAATATGAGCGAAAAATCTCCGTACGAAAACAAAAAAGGCAGTCATGATAACCCTGTGCGTGGATCTGCTCAGAAGAAATTGAAATTTACGGGAAATCGTTACATGTATGAGCAGCCACCGCGAGTACCAGTACGTTTGCCGAAAAATTAATAAGTTCGCAGGATGAGGAAATCATTGTAGATAAAACACATGGCTACTGCATTCTTCAATTTGTATCTATTTTTACAGCAATTAGTAATTTAGTAATGTGTAAAACATGTTAAAAAGAAATTAAATTTAATGAAGCGAATCAACGGGGCCTAGGATTTAAGGTTGCTGTAATTTGTGACCTTCACAGCGGCCTGCAAACAATCCAGCTGCATAATTACCTTGCTATTGGGATATTTAATGATGGATTTGTGTCAGTATGAAAAATTTTGAGTACCATGTGGATTGTAATTGGACCCGTAGCAAGGGCTTATGCCAAACAACGAGGCAGCAGCAGGCTACGTGCAGCAGAGCAACGGCACCAGGCGGCGTCAAAAGAGGGACGCACAGCACGCATAAAGAGGAAGGAGAACTGTATGTGCCCGGAATAGCAGATTAGCTAAAGGTATGAAAGATATCCATTTACAGCTATGAAATCAGTAGTTAAAACTTTAAACGTGTTTTTCTCGAAACAAAATTTTTTAAATTTGCTACAGCTCTAGCTCGAACAAAAATCATTTTGTCGACTTCAATCTTTTTGAGATTTGTTCGGCATATGATTTGTCATATCATGACGTAGGATTTTTTTGATTACTTGAAAAATGCTAATTTGCCATAAATAAAACCGCCATTTTTTTTATGAAAAAATTCGATCTTTTTTTCAAAACTTTACCATTTAGTTCGATTTTAATATTTTTTCGAAATTTTAGGTCATGGTAGGGAAAATATCTTCTACTTTAACGGAATATTTTTTTTTCAGACACTTGGAAGGCTGAAATCACTGCAGCATTGGGGGTACTTTTTTTTTTGGAGGTCCGGGTGATGAGCAATTACTCCCGCAAAATTCATGATTTTTATTTTAATAAATTACTTTATCTTTTTTAATGTCAAATAAAAACGTTCTTCAAATTTTAAAAGATTTGCTTTATTAGTGTTTTTTTAATTAATTCCCAAAAATCACCTTTTTTTCGAGCGGTCACACTGGTGGACCCCCTTAATGTGTAACCTGATTGTGATCGTTTCCCCGCGAAAATAAATCAAATTATCGTCTTGATCGACTAGAAATATTTGTATGTGATCGATACACTTTACGGTGATTGGTAGGTAAATGACGTGCGAGAGAACCTCGATAATTTTGTATCCTAGTCGTACTGCAGGAAAAAATTCGTGAATCGTATGCACTCTACATCCGTTTATATAGTATCCAGAAGTGATATTACACTTTACTCTCAATGCGTTGACTTTTAAAATTGCAACTGGAAGATCAGAGTTGTGTGAGATGTTTGGTTGCAAAGTGCGGGGAGTAAATACCAGTATGAATTTGATGACTGACACTGCGCAGTGTATTGTTGTTGGGTCTTAAAGAAAAATTAATATTTTTAGGCGCCAATCTTTTACGAAGATACTTATCGATATCCTCGATTTCGTAACTACTTGTTGATAAACTAATAATCTCCTCATCAACGTACTACTTGAAGTTACTAGTATCTATATTAGGTATTGAATTAAAAGTTAAAAGTTCTACTAAACCAAGAGCGTAGTTCTTATTTGATGAGAGTTCGATTGGAGGAAAGTATTGTGCTTCCAAGATAGATGAATTAGCCAAAAGAGTTAAAGTTAATGATTCTACCATGACGACACGGACATTTACTACCCAATAGCATACGAGCTGTCTTCTGCGGTCCGCCGAATTGCGAAAAGACCTATTGGTTGTATAGCTTACTCGCTCTCATCACTCATCCCAATGGCGTCTGTAACCAGTTCACCATACCTAAAACATACAAATATTAAAATCATTATTATTATTTAATTTTATTTATATATTTAGTTATTAATCAATTATTATTCAGTTATCAATAAGTTTATTTAAATTAATATACAGTACCAAATAACCACCATTCATTAAGAACCTAAAATAAAAAAAGAATTATTATAAATTATATAAAATATTTATTAACTAACAATTAATGAACTAAATTAAACACAAATATTTCACAATTTTAGTACATTACCTTTCAACCAATATTTGAATTATCACGCTACTACTAGTCACGGCGCACGTCACCAGACCAGTCACATAACCAGGTACCAGGACGATGTGTTTGAAGATTTCATACTTTCGCTAGACGCAGAAACCATGCGCATCCAAAGTAGAACACGGCAGACAACATGACGATATCAAACACTTGGCAGCAAAATGAGGTTAGAGCATCAATCCGGGACCAGAATCTGAGGAGAGAAAGAAACAATAAATTAACACCAGCAATAGCATAAAGACAAAACAAAAGAAGTTAGAAAATAAATGAAAATACAAACACATAAGGGAAAAGCAACGATCACACAGTAACAAATGTTACCAACAAAAACAAAATTACAGAACACACACACATACAGCAACTGACAGAAAAAAACACTAAAAAACGACTATACAAAACACAGCATGTACAAAATATAACCCCAAAAAGATCACAATGATAAAATGAATCAAATTTAATATGGAACAAACTGACACTTACTTTGATGCAAATAAGATTTTCTTCATACTCACGCACACTACGGTATACACAATTTACCGGAAAAATCCTCCGCAAGGCTCGATTTTCGCGATAAATCTCGAGTATAAAGGGATCCGCAATCCTTCGATAAGACACTTCTTTTCTACCAGCCGAACAAGCAGGTGTGCAACCAAGGGTAAAGGCTTATCCCCAGTGGAGAACACTTTCCAAGTCGTATTCGAAAGAATACGGCGACGAGAAGAAAGGCAGGCTTATCCTAAGTGGAGAACGCTGCCGCTTCTCAATCCTTTTCCCTCAGTCAGAAGAAAGGCAGGATTATTCAAGTGAAAAACGCTGCCACTTCTGAATCCTTCACCAAGTACACATCCCAACATTTAGTTGTGATAATCGCGTAAATGATTAAAAAGTCCATTGTTAAAAAACTTATGTTCTTTGATTCGAACACATACAAACATTTGTTGAATCTATACAGCTGATAGTCTCGCTGCTCGAGAATAGCGACACCTAATAGACACTGGACAAATTAAAGTTTGAGTTACCGACTGTAGATTCTTCGCGCCAAATTCAAAAAGCTAAAATATATAATTTTGAACTTGTAATTTATACTTGTTCAATTTCAAGACAAGTAAATAGGTAGGAATGTTAAATTGAATAGACAGACTATATGTTTTGTATAAAATAAAAATACTATCTCTTTATTTTATAATCCTTACCCTGTTTCTCAGTCCTTATTATTATTATTATTATATATAAATAAGAGAAGCTTACACGTCAGATTCGAGAACGTGTATGTTTATTCGAAATCTCTGAAGTAGCCAAAGTATAAAATGCTACAGCAACTGTTGGAATCTGTAGATGGCGTGCAGTACTTTCCATTTAAAGAGCATGATGAAGTGATAGATCCGGAACATGCGCTTCTCAATTCAATCATGATATTTGATGATATCGCTTGTGAAAAGCAAAATAACGTTAGAGCTTTCTTCTGTATGGGTAGACACAAGAGTGTAGATTGTTTCTACCTTTGTCAGACGTATGTCCACATTCCGAAACATCTAGTCAGAGATAATGTTAATCTATTGGCAATATTCCGACAAGATGATGTGAATTTGAAACACTTGTACAGCGATCACGTTAACTGCGATATGACTTTTACGCAGTTCAAAGATTTATGTTCTAATTGTTGGAAAGATGACAATCACGGGTTTATAGTCATTGACAAAGACAGAGCAGTCAACAATGGTAGATATCGAAAGGGTTTCGACTGCTTTACTATAAACACAGCGTCGGTGTAAGTTCAATGATAGTCTGTCGTTAAACGTTGGAACGCTAGCATAGATGTCTTACAACGAGAGGAGAATGTGCTTAGTCAACTCGTGAAGGCTCGCGATGCGATTAAACGCAAGTATAGATTAATTAAGTTTGGAAGAGATACCACCGACAAGATTTTAAGCGATACTTTTAAGCCGATGATCGATCCTCTCCAGGATATCGTTACCGAGACGAAGAAAAATCATCCTATCGTTCCTAATAATCTCAAACTCGATGAGACTTCCGCTGTTGAAGATTTTGCTGATAGCAAGAACAGTCAAAGCGATCTGCAGAACGATACTACACTGGCTCGCGAAACTTCGTTTGAAACAGCTGCTAGTGAGGTCGATGAAGTGGATGATTTATCGCTAGATAAATATGGGAGTGTCCACCAAAAACTGACCAGCGAGCGCGCAAATCGCATTATGCAATACTGCAGCTCTTCAACAGCCCGAGGATGCTATTAATCTAGAAAACGTACAACGAATAGTTCAGATTGAAGTACTTAATTTGACAGAGTTCATCTCTCAATTGAGCAGCAGACTCGAATATTTAGATAGAATAGTAGAAGGATATAGAAATGAAATAGATTTGAAAATCGATAGTCTACAGATAGAGATATCACCAGGTATAAGAAGGGCGTCAATGCAGTTCAATAAGCGTTCGAAAGAAACAAGCAAGAATGAATGATCAAAGAGTAGTGCTGATGGAAGAGCTCCACAAACCCGTCAGATGCAATTATCTACGTCGAAAGTTTGACGTGCCTGATCTTAGATGTTTTTTCCAAGTATGCGTGTTCCTGTAAAGAGAAAGACTGGCAGAGATGTTGCAGCAGCTATGAAATCAATATTGATCAAACCTCGAGTACGAAAGAATCTGTATACCGACAGAGGCAAAGAATTTTACAATACCGAATTTCAGAATCTTATGCGAAAGTACAAGATAAATCTCTACACAACCTATAGAAATCTCAAGGCATCGATATGCGAATGTTCCAATCGCACGCTAAAAAATGTAATATGGAAAAAGTTTAGTCTGCAAGGTAATTACAAGTGGCTAGACATATTACCTGAATTGATAGCAACTTACAATAATCGAAAAAAATTGAACTATTGATATGAAACCTAAAGATATGTCGGCCGTCAACGAAGCCTAAGTATTGCAAAAATTCATTGAAGAGCATAGACCAGGAAAGAGACCAAAGTTCAAAGTAAGCGACAAAGTACGTGTAAGCGACAAAGATCGCACGAGTAGCAGCTACATGTCCAATCACGTATCAATTTAAAGATTATAGGAATCAACTCATCTCCGGTGGCTTCTGTGAGCAGGAACTATTGAAGGCTAAATATTCAGATGTATATCTTATAGAAACAGTTCTTAAGAGAAGAGGAAATCAAGTATTTATAAAATGGCTAGGTTTTGATAAATCTCATAACAGTTGGATTGATAAAACTGATTTGTAATTATTTTTTAAACAGATATATTTAAAACAGATATTTTTTTTAAATTGTATAAGAGAAAAATTGCATTCGTTCAATAAGAAAAAAATTGTCTATATTATGTATGATAAAACGTTATTTGATAAATAAATAAACACAAGTATTTAAAATAAAAAATGGTCTATATTCTTTCTTTTTTTATAATCTTTATGAATTTAAAAATTCAACATTGTATCCACCGTTAAACTTCATGAATAGTTCGTATTTATTCACCGCACTTTGCATGTTGTTAAGCAAGTCCGGTTTCTTGTCGAAGGCATCCGCCGATATTCTTTTCGGCAAGAAGACATCAAACTCATCGTCCAGTTCCGCAACAATTTTCTTGCTAAATTTTGTATTAACTTGTTTGAGCTTTTAGACCCTATAGGTTTTCCCGGTCACAAGATCACACATCTTTTTGGTCAGTAGGAAGCCTCCACGAGCTATTTGGTTAAGGGTTGAGATGTCCATCTGTAATAGAAATTTATACAAGACATGAATGAATACGGAATGAGTCGATAAACCGAAGATTTATATCAGTTCATTCAACGTATTTGGTAAATGATATATATTTCTCCTTGGTTTCCGGGAGTAGAGACACGCGTCCAGGAAAACAAGTTGAGATCTGTTTAATAAAGAGATGCGCATCGTAACCGCTTAGATTGTGAAATACCACGGGCACTGTTCTCGAATCCTGATAGTTGATATTACATGAGTTAGGCGCGGGACCTCAATATCTGTAATAGTAAAGAATGGTTTTTTTTTATATGATAAATGTAAATATAATTTTAGTACTTACTGTCCTGTAAAATGGCAATGATCCTTGATCTTTTTACTCTCCTCAGTGAAAGGTTTTCGACATATATGGCATATGATCGCTCTACCAATGTCAATAATTTCTTGCAAAGTTAGAGATCACATTGGACGCGGGCTTTGATAAATCTCCTGCAGTTTTAAGGCTATTGCATGGAGATTCCTTACAAACCAGGTGGTAGGGGCTTCATCTTCTAATGCCTCTTGTCTATAAGCCTTGTACTCCGACTGGATAGCATCATAGCTGCATATAACGTAGTATCCGATGCTAAACGCTTCGTGACGTTGATATGCACGCTTTTTATCATCGACTGGTTCCAACAAGCATTCAAAGTCCGCGTATATTACAAACGACACTCGATTTTAATGTGAATGATTTTTAAATTTCAGAGTACTTTTTTCTTTGTAGGAAGCACGATTTTACATTTATTCATTCCTTCACAGTCAACTAAGTGAGCAGTCAAATTTTCATTTGTATAAAAATAATGTAAGCAGTGATCGCAAATATACGTTTTATTACTCCGTCCAGATATTTGCTTTCCCACTAGCTGAGACAAGTTCTTTATCCTTACATAGTGACATTTTCGCGCACCAAAATTATTAAAAGGTTCTTGTTCTTCTTCTTCGTCATACTCGTCAACATAGTCATATTCTACAAGTAAGAGATTGATATGCTTTGTTTTTTTTCAGCAGTCAAATACCGTGTTAAAACGATAAAAATATTATCCTTCTTTTTTAAAAAGTAGTCGTTGACGGATACATTATTTTGTCGTTCAAATTTTCTAACTTATCTCGAATCGACTGGAAACTCTATCCCTTTGAAATTATACTGATCTTTGTATTGCTCGTAAGAGGAAACTCTGTATGCATTTTTTGCTACAGGATATAACGCTGAGAGGATGGCCCATTTAAAACATTGATCATCTTTGTTAATCACTTTGATACATGCTTTTTCTTTTTAATGTATTCGAGTAAATCGATATAAGAACTTCCTCTCATGGGATTGTTTTTATTGATATTAATGATTAAGTTAAGACTGTTGCTCCTGAAATTCCTCCATCTGAGCGTCGATAAGTTGGGCAGCATTCGTTACAAACCAAACTATCAAGTCTGTAGTCGAGTAGATAGCAAAAGCCTTGGTATTGAAATGTTTAATGTCCTCACTCACTTCACTTTCTTTAGTTACCGCATACTCGGCTATCAAAGTTGTATTCAATTTTAACGCGAGATATTGTTCGAGAGCCTTTTTAATTTGTGTAATGAGCTCATGACGTGCATTTGACAAAAATTTTGTCATGTCTAAATGCTTGTGATTGGTTATTACATCCGTTTTTACGCGGTTTGCAAACGCACTCTCTATATCACACTAACTTACAGATGAACTATCAGTAGCAGCAACGGTCGGAAGTCCCGCGCCTACCACCTGACGTTGTCGAAAAAAGCACAAAACCGTCTTTATCAATGCTGTCGCTGCTTGAAGTTTTTGCTTGTCAGTTACAAACAAACGTAGACGTGTCAAGACGTTTGCGCTTTCTAGCACTGTGTCGCCGAGCTCTATCCATCTTTTAACGTCTTCGCCATCGGCATCACCGGCCATCATATGAATATATGATTTCCATAGTAATCTTGATGTGAACTTGAAGTATTCTGCATTTGCCATGATCCAAAGAAGGTGTTGTTCTCCAGAAAAACTCAGTTGAACTGTGCCGATCTCGTAAAACTCGGTTCCTTTTATTGGCCCTTAATTGGTGGGGAGTGATCGCGATTGATAAAAAAGTAGTGTGATCGCGCGTGCGCGGTTTGTTTGTAAAGCATATAAAAGTAGCTCGCAATGTTCGCAAAGCTCATAAGTTAGTTCGCTCTCATCCGATCAAGATGGAATACATCATCGATGTTCAAGGTTTTAAGGCAGCCTCCAATACATTTGTATTTAAGGAGATTGCTATTCTAGCACTTAAAGAAGATGCAATGCAATCGGTTTTCCTGTTTCCACCACCATATTCATGGGATGAACAGCTGCCAAAAAAGTAAATGCGAAAATCGTTGGCTTGAACGTAATTTTCACGGGCTTCGTTGGAATTCAGGCAATATTCCGTACGAAGAGGTTAGCCGAACCGCGAAAACTATCGTTTCAAATGCACGAGCAGTATACGTAAAGGGACTCGAAAAATCAAAATGGCTGAAAAGGATTTTACCAAACAGGTAATTTATCAGTATAAATTTTAAATTGTAACAAAAGATTACGTAAACGATTTGTGCATTTAGTCCGGTGTACAACATCGAGGACCTGGGTTGACCTTCATTGTGCAAACTGCCTAAGGATTCTAGAGTATGCACGAATCACCATGCAGGTGTGGACCTGAATTGGGCGTCTGTGCACGTCGATGCCATGAAACGTTGGATGCTTGAGCGAAGAGTCATCGACGAATCCATAGCGTTAATGTACAATTGAATGCAAAATATCAAGTATGCAAAATGTACAATTGAATGGAAAATATTAAGTGTGAATAAAAAAAATTTCAATTGAATTATTTGGCTCTACTTTATTTTAAAGCTTATCGAAATAATCATTTACTCGATGCATAAAATCAAATGTATACTCTAATATTAAAGAAAAGGTAACGCTTAAACGTTATTAAAATTCTCAAAATTTTTAATATTCTAATAAATATGCACAAAGTATTGAAACTTACGTAATGCTGCAATAAATATACTATTCGGAGCTCTCGTATTCATCTTAACATTTTGAATTTGGCGGCCAGAGACGTACGGCGCTCTACCGCTAGGCGGCGAAACACCACGGTGTTAAACACGTAGAAAGAAAAGCGTTGTTCAGGGGATATAGGGAGGTGCGATTCGATACGAGGATCGAAGTGAACTTTGCAGCTCGCATCTTTAAGGGCTCCTCGGAGAAGTCTCGGATGTGTCGACCTGCTTTTTGCTCTTGGAGTTCACCCTCCGAGAAATGAAAGGGGTGTAAAAAGCCTCCTTCCGCTATGTGGTCGCAGCACGGTACTCCTCCCGCGCGTATTTCTGGCTCATTCAGAGCAAAAAAAAAAATACATTTAAAAAAACATTAAGCGCAACTTCTGGCTCAGCGCAGCCGGCAGCGGACAGCGGACAGCGGGCAGCGGGAAGTGACTGCAAAATGATGGGCAGTGGGCGGCCTGATGCATGCTTGAGCCGCTCGCGCTAAATGTTATACCGTTTCTGGATCCTCCGCAGCAGGACGAGCCAGAAACGCTAGACCGATTCTGGCGCACTGTCTCTTCTAGCTCTGCGGGCGAGGAGGAGGGGGGGGGGAGGGTGGAGTAGCGTTTCTGGCTCATCCGCAACAGGGTGAGCCAGGAACCCTATGTTGGTTCTGGCGCACCCAGACGCTAGGTGGGGGTGCGCCAGAACCAACATAGCTTATCTACTGATAAATGTAAATAGATAAAGAAAATTTTAAGACTTGCAAATTTTTATTACAAATTGACTTACCGAAACTAATGTAAATAGTTCTGTTAGGCCCTTTATAGGCTTGCGGAAATAATTGTTAAGCTGCACCATTATTAGTAAAATCTATTTATTATGTACCACTGATGATGAATTATGAAATACAAAATGGCAGATTTAAAATGGCGGCCATGTGCACTACATTTTTAGTATACGTTGCGGTATTAAAAATTAAAATATTTAATTTCAATTTTGAATTTCGACATTTTTAATATAACTATTTTTAGCATGTATGAAATTCTCATTTTTTAAAATTTCAAAGGCAATTTTAGATAGAATTCTTTAAAAAACTAATATGTAATAATACTTAAAATGATCAGTGCTTACTGTACTAACTTTAAAGATACTGCAATTTAAAAATATATACTATACAATTTGAATCATATCTATACTGTCATACAGTTTATTCATTTATATTTATTTTATTCGTACAATAATTTCTTATATCTTAGTATTTTCGTGTATTTCATAGTTCATCATCAGTGGTACATAATTAATAGATTTTATTATTAATGGTGCAGCTTAATAATTATTTCCGCAAGCCTATAATGGGCCTAACAGAACTATTTACATTCGTTTCGGTAAGTCAATTTGTAATAAAAATTTGCAAGTCTTAAAATTTTCTTTATCTACTTACATTTATTGTATAATGTAATAAATTAATTAATAGTTTTTATTTAATAAGTATTATGACATTAAATTAATAACAGTGCCACAACTATTAGTTATAAATTTCAATGTATAATTGTAATGCGCTATAGGTGTACGGTGCTGGAGTATTTTTATAATATAATTTTTATGTTATTGTGCGTCCTACTTTTTTATCATACATTATTGTAAAATAATGTTTTGTTCTTTATGGTTATATTCATCCTGGCGATAACTGAATACGATATGGAAAAATCAGCATCTACATCGGGTTTTGGAGGAGAGTTCTTAAAGTTTATTGATCTATAGTGACGGTCTTCCTTTTTACTAAGATTAAACGTAAATTGATAATCGATTGCCAGATCATCTAAAATAAACAAAAAAGGTTGTAAAAATATTGGTAACGTTGATTACAATTCTTTTCTAAAAAAAATATCTAGATTTAAAAACCTTAAAATATAATTTTTTGTAAAAAAGAATACATTATTTTGATATAATAATTAGATAAATTTTAGTTTTCTTTTCATGCATTCTAAATACTGCTATATTACATTTACTTAGGACTTAAAAAATATGACCCTCTATTTGTAGGATCACTATGATAGAGTCCACTAACGTCACATCTCACGATGATCACCTATAATACCTTTCGTTGTACAGAAATATTTTCAAGTTTCGCTAGTGAAATTTGTCCATTGGTCAAAATAATTAAAACCCATAATCTATAAAATATTATTTAAAGTGAAATATGCGATACTAACTGAAATAATAATTAATCTAGACTCAACATTTTCAATTAAGACAGAAACATAAGCATCAAAGCAATTGAATTAAAGTGTACTTACATCAAATAAAAAGTAAAGTGTTATTAACATAATCATCTATTTAAATGAAAATGTCGTTGATCTTTTTCTTGGCTTTGAAGAATACCTGTAGAGGGGAATTTTCATTTCTAATACATTTGTGTGAAACTAACTCTCTCGGGAAAGTTAGCTATGGAATCTGAAAATTAAAAACATAAATAAATATTTTAAATATAAATACAGTTATAACTGAATAAACTAACCTGCAAGGATTCCGACGATTACTTATTGCCGGCAAGCAGTATTAGTAGCGTACGGGATTAGGAAAAAATTCTGTTCATTTCAACTCAAATCCATTAATATTAAAACACCGGTATTCTACAGCTGAGAAAAAGCACACACAGAGCTGAAACCACGCGACAGAGATAACTCGCGTGTTAGTAAACGAAAAAAATGTTAGATAAACGAAAAAAATGTTACCAGTCCAATAACATTATGATCCCGAATATTGCATCATAGAACCATTTCTTTCAGATCGCTTACAATATCTTTAAAAGGCTTTTTTCGACCAAATTGTCAATCAGTAGAGTTTGAAAATCTAGTTTTGCTTCATAACTTGCTTGGGCTTTGTGAAATTTTACAATGTCAGTCAACTCACCATTTAAAAAAAATGAATTCAATCAACATCTGAAAAGTAAAAACTTAAACAAACAGGTATTTTAAATATAAACATACAGTTGTAACTAAATAAAATAACCTGCAAGGATTCCGAAGATTACTCCTTGACGGCAAGCAGCATTCACCTCGTACGTGAAAAAATACAACTTAGGTCCTAGACACAACTTATAGGAACAAATTCTGATCATTTTTAAGAGTCAAGCATATTAACCTTGAAACACTGTTATTCTGCAGCAGAGAAAAGCACACAGAGAACACAACAAGAGAGAGATAATTCGCTTGTTAGTAAACGAAAAAAATTTCGCAAATGTTTCTTTTGAAAAATATATAATGAAACGATCTACTGTCAAATCACGTCTCACGACTCAACAGGTCTTAGAGTTTCGATTGCGAGATTTTATTTTTACGAAGAAAATATATCTATATATATAAGCGTCGGGAAAAAATTTAGTATGCCTTTGTATATCTATATATTAGGTCGCGAAACTCATAAAACGAAAAAAAAATAGCTATACAAAAATTTGCATTTGCGATAACTTAAGAATGCAATAATCTTTTGGGATGAAACTCTTTTCACATAAAAGTTTAATTATATATCTATCGATTAAACCCCAAAAGATTTAATAAAACAAATGTAAAGTATGAATCAATTAATATGGAAAAAAAATCATAGAGGTTTAAGAGCAAATTCAAAGTATAATAGGAAGGCTCGCCTGACATGGTACATATCATACTTGCCATCGGGGGCGCTACCATGCCCCTTGATAAGGTATTATAAAATTATATGAAAAGCGAAATAAATAAGGCTAGTGTAAGAGCCAAAATAACCACGAGATTCGAAGAAAAGAAACTCGAATCCAAGGAAAGCAGACCATTATGCCACGAAATCACGTATAATATCCAAGAAATTACAAGAGAGGGAAACCCAACACCAGTGTTACGTCGGTAGGTAACGCACAATTGTTTAATTATTTTTAAACCTAGGCTTTCGCCTAATAGCTTGGGACTCTGTATGACAAGCGATTTTCAACCTTTAACTAGTTGTTCTGTGTGTGTGTTTATATGATTTGTCCAGCGAGGTGTTTGCCCCTGAACGAAATCGTATAATTGTGAATGTGTGTGTCTCCTTATTCGCCCAGCGAGCTAATGCTCCTGAACGAAGATAGGAAATGTATATTATGTATTTATGATTTTTATATATTTTGTAACAGTGTTCTTTGTGTGATAAACAGACGTACTCTCCTCTAGAAAATGTACGTCGAACTCTGCCGCGTCCCGTTAGTAGCGTGAGAGCTCCGTCCGCTCACTTTTTCGAATGTGTGTCTCTATGTGTGCCCGTGCTACCCAGCACAGGCACAGCCGGCTCTCCTTGCTGAGCTCGGCTACCCTCAGTATATGACTTTCAGAGGCCGATCTTCGGCCAACTGCAACTCCCGCGGAGAGTGGCGGTAATCGGGGTTTGGACAAGGTGACGTATATGCAATAAAACTTTGTGCGTGCTAATATAATTTATGAGTGGACGTTTATTCGTCGGTATAAATAAATATATAAAATAACACGCGAAGATATTAATGTGTGCGCACTGTCGAATTAATGCCGCCGTCGAACGCGCATACTGTGTTTTGAATTTAAATATGAACGCTTGACTCGAATTGCGATCGTATCGCACGCTCGAATATATTGCTCGAATATTAAATTTTATTTGAGTAGTACTACGGCTGCTCGAATAGACTCTAATGCGTCGTGTGTATAACTCGGCTACACCAAAAACGCACCACGTAATTTGAAGTAAACACACCGACGTATGTTTACTTGCGCGACCTACACATTATACACATTGCTGTGCCGGCGCACAGACACTGTCCTCGCAACCGATCGAGAATGAGAGAGAGAGAGAGAGAGAGAGAGAGAGAGAGAGAGAGAGAGAGAGAGAGAGAGAGAGAAGGGAAAGGGTGAGAGATATTAGAGATATAATATCGCATATTTTTTTATACGTGGTATATGAGTGGTTTAAATAAAATAGGAAGGAAATTTCATAAAAAGCCTCCAATTTAGCCATGGGTATAAAAACTGCATTTAATTTAGCATATAATAAACGGATACGTGATGTTAAACCTAAATAGAAACATTATATCATGTAGATCTGCGTCAAAAAATTTATATATGAATTTTGGGCTTATCAATTGAAAATACCTGATCCAGAAGTTTTATTTTTAACCATTATTTTTCCACTAAAAGCATCTAGTTTAGCTATGGATATGAAAATTGTATTTCATCCAGTATAGAATAAAAGATGTACAGCATTAAAACCAAATAAACATATTAAGTAGATCTGTGTCAAAAAGTCTTATATATGAGAATTTTACAAGGACCGATAGAAATTAACTGATCTTTAAGTTTCAGCCTTATTAACAATTACTTTGTCACAAAAAATATTTGTCTTGAATATGAAAACTGCTTTTCAACTAGTATAAAATAAGATGATATATATAATGTTAAACCTAAATAGAAACATTATATTAAATAGATCTGTGTCAAAAAGGCTTATATATGAACTTAAGGGGGTGTCAAAGTCCTACAGTTACCACTCAAACTGTTTTACCGATCGGATATGAATAATTAGTAATAACTAAATAAATAGGTAAAATTATGCAAATCCCAAATACAGGTGCACTTCGTCTATTAACTATCTATCTTTTAGCAAAATTTCAAGTGAATATTTCTACGACACCTTCAAAAATTTCTACACCGAAGTATTTGCATCGAAATGAGTGCGTTTCTTCGGTGCAGAAATTTTTAAGGGTGTACTTGAAATATTTACTTGTAACTTTGCTAAGTGATAGATAATTCATAGAGGTAGTGCACCTGTATTTGGGATTTGAATAATTTTAAGTATTTGTTTTGTTATTATTAACTATCCTTATCCGACCGAAAAAACAGTTTCTGCCAACCGGATATTCAATAATTCGATATAGCTAAATAAATACTTGAAATTATGAATATTTCAAATACAGATGCACTACCTCTAAGAATTATCTATATCTGGCAAATTTTGAAGTAAATATTTCAAGTACACCCTTAAAAATTTTTGCACCGAAAAAATGCACTCATTTCGGTGCAAATACTTAATTTTTCGGTACCTCAATTTTTTAAGGTGTCGTTGAAATATTCACTTGAAATTTTGCTAGAAGATAGATAATTAATCGACGAAGTGCACCTGTATTTGGGATTTGTATAATTTTACCTATTTATTTAGTTATTACTAATTATTCATATCCGATCGGTAAAACAGTTTGAATGGTAACTATAGGACTTTGACACCCTTTTAAGTTCATATATAAGCCTTTTTGACACAGATCCATATAATATCCCCTCCTCATTTTCATACCTCTCATTTCCATGCAATTTGTCGACTCTCATTTGTGTGCGGCGCTCCTTTGTAGCCTCGTAGCTGCACTTGTCCGCCTTCTCGATTCGAGCCTCGTCGTTGCTCGCCGCGGTAGCAGCTGCTGTTGCACCAATCGGTACGCCCATCGTCTCCATAATTTTTAACAGGGTTACAAAACCCTCATTGAATGTGCAGGCTGCACAATCCGTCACCAAATCCACAATGTGCTTCCCGCAAAAAATGTGTTTGGGAGCTAAATGCCAGACAGTTGCATTATAGGATTCGTTGTTGTTTTGAGTGTTGAGTCCCAAACACCGGCTCAGCAGGTCATCGTTCGAAACATCTTTGTCAATCAAAAAATCGCACAAACCGATCGTTTTTCACTGAATGTTCTTTAAAAACATATACCGAGAAAGTATAAGCGTGTAAAAGCTGGTCGCTCGACGCGCCAGCCGAGAGTTCCGAGAGCTCCGAAACCTCGTTTTTCTGCCACTTATGATGTCTTTCGATAGAATGAAGGTTTCTGCATGAATGCTAAGACTTTCAACTACGTACAAATGAAAAAAAAATCGATTTTTTGAAAATCCAAAGGATTACCCTCTTAACCCATTAAGTACCAAATCTACATGATGTTGGCGCTTGACTTTGATTCCCTGCCATTCGCTCAATTTTTCTTCGATTTTGATTAAAATTCGTTCCCAAGTATTTTCGAGTATGTTCTTTTTGATGAACTTGATGCTTTTTTAAAAAAACTCAAAATAAAAAAATATGGCCGACTTAAACCAAAAAAATTGAAAATTTTCAAATAGTTTTCTCTTGTTTTTGCTCTGCCAAAAATAAACAAAGTGTCTAGACCATTTAATTTTAGGTGGCATGAATGTCTACTTTTTCAAACCTATGTTTTTTTTCAAATCTTTGTAGAAAAAAAAATTGGCCGCTTAAAAATTGAAAAGTTTGAGATGTCCAAATATTTATAAAAAATGAATTTTTTGTTGGAAAAATTGAGATTTTTCACGATAAGAATGTTTTTAAAATGTATATAAATCAAGGATATCATTATTTATTGATAAATTTTTCAAAATGATGAATTACAAAACGTGCATAAGCTAAAAAAATCAACATTTTTTAATAATTTTTGACAATTTTATGGCATTTTAGTAAATTTAATGATTGTAAAGCAATTATTAATGAAGTTATTATTACAACAAAACCTAATTTAAAAAAACTTTCTAAAAATTCAAAATGGCGGATCCAACATGGCGGATTAAATTTTGTATTTTATTGCGTTTGTTATATTGAAATATCATTTAACCGTTTTTAAAGCCACTTATCACGAAATTTATATTTTATTGTCAAAACTTATTATATTAAAATAAATCTAATATTGAAAGAATTAAAAAAAAAAACAATTTAACGAAATTTTATCTTCTAAGATATGAGATTGATCCCTAGAAAATTTTCTTTGAACGTCTCTATGCTAGTAAAGATCCGTACTGTTGCACATCTTTACCACGTAGAGGTGAACGTTTTTAAGTGTTCTATTTTTTTTTAAATTTTTAAAAAATTTTTTAAAGATTTTTCAGGTTTTATATTTTTCTTGATCATTTTTGTTATTATTGATTTTTTAACTTATATTTATGATGTATATTCTCTAAGTACATTTAGTTTATGATCTTACAAATGATCATTTTGGAAAGATTTTGAGCAGTAATGCTTTTTGCATTCCTTGTTTCTGAATGCTGTAAAAGCGGTATATTTTCCCGAAAAATCGTATGTTACAGTCTGAATTTTTATAGCCATATGATCATGCTACACATTAAATTTTCATTTTATAAAGTATATAACGGGCAGCGGATTTTCAACGAGCTAGCCGTTGGAGAGTAGTAGTAGATCCCTGTAATGTCGGCAAGGAGTTGTCATTAGGATCTGATGTCGAATCGAGGCCAGTACGGTAATGGCCCAGTGGTTAGGGCGCTCGCTTCGTACTCTCGACGTCGGGGGTTCGACTCCCGAGCACCGCGTATTTTTATTCTCCTAAATCCTAAATCCTGCCCTGTTACAAGTAATAAATATCATAATTGCAATTTCAAAATTTATAATCTAACAAAATATTAAGGATAATTAAAAATGTTTAGGTTTTAAAAAATAACATTTTTGTTATTTTGCGATAAGTGATCTAAAAAAATTATCGAATATGACATTGCAATATAATAAAAGCAATAAAATACAAAATTAAATTCGCCATGTTAGATCCGCTAGTTTAAATTTTGCAAAAATAATAATAAATTCGTGATTGAAGACCTCCAAAACTCTCCTATGCGAGATTTGAGTAAAAAATACTGAAAAAAAAAAATACTCCGCTATGTTGGATCAGCCATTTTGAATTTTTAGAAATTTTTTTAAATTAGAAATGCCATAAAATTGTCAAAAATTATTAAGAAAATGTCGATTTTTTTTAGTTTATGTACGTTTTGTAATTCACAATTTTGAAATATTTATCAATAAATAATGATATCCTTGATTTATATAGATTTTAAAAACATTCTTATCGTGAATAATCCAACAAAAAATTCATTTTTCATAAATATTTGGGCATCTCAAAATTTTTTCGATTTTTAAGCGCCATATTTTTTTTTCTAGCAAAGATATAAAAAAAAAAACAAATTGGTCTGAAAAATTAGACATCCATGCCACCTTTAAACCTAAAATTAAATGGTCTAGACATGTTGTTAATTTTTGGCAGAGCAAAAACAAGAGAAAACTATTTGAAAATTTTCAGTTTTTTTGGTTTAAATCGGTCATATTTTTTTATTTTGCATTCTTTTGAAAAAACGCCAAGTTCATCAAAAAGAGCATACTCGAAAACACTTGGGAAACAATTTTTATCAAAATCGAAGAAAAATTGAGCGGATGGCAAGAAATCAAATTCAAGCGCCAACATCATGTGCATTTGGTACTCAATAAGTTAAGTAAAAGTTTAAGTAAAACTGTGTCGAAATGGTATATTTCAGAGTTAGCGATAGAAAGTATGTACTCGTTAAAGGACACCGCAGAATCCTTATGGGAAATGGCTTTTGGCTAATTTTTTTGTAACTATGGAAAACGAGAGTTCATAACACGTGAAACAAAAGTCTCAATGGGCTCCAAGCCCGAAAGTTCTTACAATTAGTTTAGGAGCTACAGCCTATCAAAGTCGAACTTTTTGTCACGTACGCTGTATAGCTTGAATACAGAAATTATTTGTTAGTTAGATATATATATATATATATAAATCCAACAAGAAAATCAATATACATATAATATATGAGTAATTCTGTCTCAACGAATGACCCCCTACAAGCCAAAATTGGTTTAGTCCAATAAAGGTCTATAGGTAGTCAATCGAAAGGTCTTGAAGTCCACTTTCAAAATCCGAGTGGCGTTTTTAGCGAAACATCGTGGCCGATAAAAAATGGCAGCCAAAACCACGTGACCTGTACTTTTTTTACTAAATTGATTATGAAACAAGCATCATCATCCCTATTGAGGTCTGCAACGTTGCAAATGGAAGGTATTGAACTCTACTTTAAAAGCATGTATAGTACCAATTTTTTAGTTTCGGGTAAAATCCAATATGGCGGAAAAAACCACGTGGCAAGAAGAGACTTTTGAAAAATCAATCGAAAAACCCACTGTCGTTCAGATTATGTCTACAACAACGTACTTTATCCGGTATAAAAATATTTCTCTTTATAAAGACCTGAACCCTACATTGTATAGATAATCTTTGGATGTGATTTTGCGCATTGATAATAATGCAAGTCTTAGATGCTGTTTGCGTAACAGCGTTCAGTCGCAAACAGGCTGGATCTGCAGCCATTAGAGCGATTTCAGTGACTATTGACCGATTACAATTGACACATATTCTAGAGTTCTTATCTAGGGCTAAAGGTGGATGATTAAGTTCATCTCTTCTAATGATTGCTATTTGCCTTTTAACGATATTCTCAATGCCATTCATGAATGCCAGCTGACGAGCATTCAACTGTATATTACATACGTAACATCGCATTTTGAAAAGAATCAATTATTATTAGAAAGAATTGAGATTTTTCATATGTTAATTGAAAGTACACCACCTGTTGTGCTAATGAAATCAAAACTAAATCTGCAAGAAACCTATATTTACTCTGTTCTACTATCCTTAAAAGGACCGTAGAACAAACAATCACGGCACTTTGCCAGCTCTCGATGAACAGCTCGCTAACTATCCTAAAAAGGACTGTTATACGAGCCGAAGAAAGAACGCAAAGATCCCGATGGACACTATGCTTTACTATCCTTAAAAGGACCGTAGAGTAAACAATTACGGCACCTTTCAGCTCCCGATGAACAGCTCGCTATCTATCGCTATTTAGAGTACCTCTAAAAAGGGACTGTGGATCAAATAACTAGGGTATCTCCTAAGCAGCGGAATATACAGGCTGTTAATAAACAGAATATCACACTCTACGGAATCGGATAGAGCGCAAAATTCTAAGCAAAAAATCACTAAGAAATTTTTCGATGCGACCAATAATTACTGAGTAATCGTCGATTGAAAATCAGTCAAGCGGGCCAATCAGCGTGGAGCTATAGCGGCAAGGCGGACGGAGTGGGGAGGCCCGCCTAGCACTTCCCCGCCGGCGGCGGACGCTCTCGCCGTCTCTCTTCACACCGTCATCCATCAATCGTAGATTCGGCGAAAAACAAAAGGCGCGGCAGGCTGATTTGAGCATAAGATTGTTGAAGGCTGAAAATAATTTTTTATTTTGAATTGGCTCCGAGCGCTTCTCTCTGCGTTTAGTAGAATTAAACATTGGTGTACCGATACTCGAATGGATATTAACCGTGTCGATCTTATTACAAATCCAAATGTATTTAAAAAATACACGCTTGTCTAGAGCCTTGTTATTATGGACTTAATGTAC
>UELU01136582.1:0-27687 GCA_900490025.1 Megastigmus dorsalis | reverse complement strand
ACTTTAGTGTTGATAGAACATAAAAATAGAGTTTAATTGATAAATTTTCTATATATAGGCTTCTGTGACTGAAAGGGTTAAAATGAGTAGAAAGTTGAATAATATAGGTTGATACGCCCGTGCCGTGTAACTAAGTCGACGCGCCACACGGCGCCGCGCTGGGTTGCTCGCGCGGTCTTTAACATACTCTATCTCGAAAAAAACGAAAAAGTCCCTTTTTTTTATTTATTATTTAAATGTAAAAAAACCTCATCTTTCGATTGAACAGACTTAAAAAAAGATAAAATTGGTCCATCTTTGAGAAAAATGAAGAAAAAGTTTTCTTTTTGAATTTTCACCGTGAAAATGGGAAAATTCCGGAAAATGAAATGCACCATTAGAAAGCTCGTCTCAAAATCTACAAAAACCATGCCGGATAAAATTTTTTCACATACATTTACCTTCTTTTTACGCGAGTTTAAAAGTACCTTATTTCGCGCTTATTTTGGGCGGCTGGACATTTCACGTGTAATGCCTCATATTTGATGGCTATATTCTTGGAGGATTATAAGCATACACAATATTTATTGTAATTAATGTCAATAATATTGTACATGTGTATGATGCTTGTAATCGACCAAGAATTAGCCATCAAATATGCGGGTTCTGAAATTTCTTTTAATTTTCAATTATTAATTGTTTTCAAATAATAACACAGTATAATACATGAATAATATATAAAATCAATATGGATTGATAAATATTTTTACAACTTACTCAATCAGCACACTTTTCGAAAAAAGAGTTCTTTAAGAATGCTCTTATGTCCACATTGACTTAATACTTATAGTATTCAAATAGTAATAACAAAGTATTCTTTTCAAATAATTTTTTTTGGCAACTGACAAAATAGAAGGTATCTCAGAGTATTATAAATAATCATAAAGTATGTATAAAGTATACTTTATGCAGTCTTTTGAAAATTTGATTGAAAAAATGGTATAATTCTTTTATTATAAAAAAATTATAAATATATTCTCTATTTAGTATTACGACAAACAAGCCAAATCTCGGTATTAAATTATTGCATAAGTAAAATATTAGATTTACTTTTTTTCTTT
This sequence comes from Megastigmus dorsalis, assembly GCA_900490025.1. Lineage (NCBI taxonomy): Eukaryota > Metazoa > Arthropoda > Insecta > Hymenoptera > Megastigmidae > Megastigmus > Megastigmus dorsalis. Next base: position 26,587 of record UELU01136582.1, on the reverse strand, counting down.
AGTTTATTTCAATTAATTGCTTAAACCACAATTATTTTAACAATTCGTAATAAAATAATTTTGAAAAACCTACAACAACGACTCTATGTTATTCCAAACGGCACCTTTTAATCAATTATTTAAATATAAATTTTTTATTTAAATAATCAATAAGATAAATATAAAAGTTCAAAGCATAAGTAACTGAATTATTATACAAAAATATTTTTTACGATCAATATATATTCCGTATAGTTAAATCTATAATAGATAATAAGATACAAATTTCTACTTTATATCAATATCTATAATAAATCTTAGAATTTTTCTTTTTCATAAATGAAAAATCTCGAATATTTTAATATTTAAATTATTATACAATAATCGAAATACTTTATAAAGCTTAACTCAAATATATACACGGAAAGCTAGTCGGCATTCCGGTAGCTCCGACGGTCGGTTCTACCGTAATGCCGACGTTTTGGTATTCGCGGAGCTCGAAAGTAGTTCTAGCTGAACGCCGATTCGGCGTTAGCTGAATGCCGACTTGTCGGTGCTCACGTTATACCGATTCAGAGCTCCAGCAGCTCAGACATTTGACAAAGAAGAAAGCGCCTGTGGTGGGTAGAGCGGAGAGCGCGCACGATCACGTGATGCTACGTATATATAGGTATAATTCAATAGGACATGCGTATAAAATAACCTTCAAACCATTTTTGTTATTATGTTCTATTTTATTTATTGTACAGGTAATATTAATATTTATTTAGTTTTAAATTAAATAAAGCAATATAATCTAAATTTGTATTTAATCATTTATTTGAAACTATTTTAATATTTAATATCATTTATTAACATTTAAATAATACTAGAATGTTATTATTAATTGTACATGTTTGATTACTAAAAGTTAAATTACTATAAAATATTAATGATCATATTATCGAATGTAATATAAGATAATTAATGATAATAATAATAAATCTTTATTTAATCTGCTTTTTTAAGAAATAAGTTAAACTAATTAAAAAAAATTAAATAGATAAACTGCTATGTAAAAATAATCATAATTATTATGTGTGCTGCCGTTACATAATTTAATTCTACTGCTTTAATTCTACTGCTCAAATTTGTTAAGTAAATAAAATTTTTATGAAAAAAATTGCACCATTGTTTTTCTTTGCACGTAATTTCTCATAATTTTTCTAACCGTAGTTTATCTATTTAATTTTTTTTAATTATTTTAACATATTTTGTAAAAAAGCAGATTAAATAAAAATTTATTATTGTTATCATTAATTATCTTATATTACATTCAATAATAAGATCATTAATATTCTATAGTAATTTAACTTTTAGTAATCAAACATATACAATTAATAATAACATTCTAGTATTATTTAAATGTTAATAAATGATATTAAATATTAAAATAGTTTCAAATAAATGATTAAATACAAATTTAGATTATATTGATTTCTTCAGGTATAGGTATATCCAATTATCGACGAAAACGACAAGTATTTAGCTGAAAAAGGTGCTGCAGCGGTGTATAGCATTGTTGGTGGAAGTGATCAGGAATGTTTAACGGTGATAGTTATGGGTAGTGCATCAGGAGCAATGCCACCGTCAACTATACTATTTGAAGCAAAAACAGTTCTAAAAAAACCTGTGCTTAAGAAAATACCTGATGACTGGGGAGTTGGTTTAACCGAAAAAGGATGGATGCCTCAGACAGTTTCTATTGTTATATTCCGAACGTCTTCTACAAGTGGCTTAAAAAATCAAACATTCAATTACCTATGGTGCTGTACGTGGATGGCCATTCCTCCCAAGTTACTCTATCATTCTGCCGATTTTGCAAGGAAAGTCAAATTGAATTAGTGTCTCTGTTCCCAAATTCCACTCATATTTTGCAGCCACTCAATGTGCCTTTATTTCATCAGCAAAGATTAATTACAGGTAAGTCTTGTTCGATTTAAGATTAAAAAAATCCCATAGTTAATTTTAAAAAAGATATGTTTGCTGAGCTATTAAAAATAGCCCTCGAAGAAATTGATTTTTCAATGTCAATTGTCAATTATAATGTACTTAACAAAAGAAAAAAAGGAACAAAATGTACAAATGATAAATGAAAGTGCATAATTTTGTAGCATATCAAAAGATAAAGAATAGATAAGTGAATGCGAGCAAGAAATTTTATATTAGTTGCAGAAAATTTAATTGAGCCAGAATCCGATAACATTAGCAATGAAGCTCTATTTGAATGTTGGATAAAATTGAAAAGGATATGTGGTAAGACTTATTTATATATTTTTATCGAATATTAAATTTTGTATTTGATATATGTTCATTAATCATGTTTATGTTTTATTTTCTGTATTGTCCTGCATATCTATGTTTGTGGTATGTGTTTGTGATAAATTATATTACAATTTAATATTATTTATAATATAGTATTATAATTAATTAATATATATTTTTTAGATAAAAATAAAAGACAAAACATCGATCCACAAAGCGCCTTAACTGCAATTGGTTATGATAATGGCTCTGTAAATAATGTAAATAATACACCTAATGATACTTATCAACGAAGATGTACTTATTACTGTTGTACTATTAGCTCACAGGCATTAACACTCAATATGGAAGGTTAGTATACATTATTGTGTCACAAAATAATAGAATTTGTTAGCAATTTTAAATAACGTGCTCTTATACGGAGGTTACTGCGCATGCCTCTATACACAGCGTCGCCTATAATACAACTGGAAGAAGACTCCGGCACTGCGATTCTAACTGTGCTCCGAAACGCACGCCGCAACGCTTATCTTGCCATCCGCATCGTATAATTAAATAAATATCATATTAACTAATTATGCCGATCTATTCTTTTATTCATCCTGCTACATCCACGGAATCACAGGTTATGGACCCAGAGAGAACGTAAGTACAGGTGAATTAAAAACCGTTACAAATCAAGTTCACGACCGAAGCGCTTAACCAAAATGGCGAGCCGGCCTCCAAACTCATACATTCCGGTGGAGAAACTCACCGGCCGAGACAACTATCATTCATGGGCAATAGCCATGTAGGCATATTTGGAGTTTGAAAAGCTGTGGGGCATGATAAAAGCAGCTCCGGGTCAAAGTGTGAGTACAGACGCAAAAAAGTAACGAAAGCGAAAGCTAAAATAATACTAGCCATAGACCCGATTGTGTACGAACACGTAACTCAAGCTACCACCGCTACGGAAGTCTATGGGAAAACTTACAAAAGGCCTTCGACGACAACGGATTGGAGCGTAGAGTGGGCTTGCTACGCGAAGTCGCGACGACGCAACTAGAACAGTGCTCATCGATGGAAGATTATGTTAATAGAATCATCACGGCCGTCCATCAACTCTTAGGCATGGGAATGGCAATACCGGACGAATGGATAGGTATGTTATTGCTCGCCGAACTACCCGATTTATATAAGCCCATGAGAATGGCCCTGGGTAGCTCGGGCAAAATAATCTCCGCTAATCTCGTCAAGACAAAGCTTCTCCAGGAGGCCCGGATTTCAAATCCCAGCGATGGACGCATTACCGACAGCTTTCAAACGTATCAACGCAGCGCACCTAACAAGTACTCACAAGGTATCCAGAGATGGCAGCACCGACCACCCGGCAACCAACAAGGATTTTCACGGCCGCGGTGCTTTAATTGCAATAAGTTCGGACACTTCTCACGTGTGTATAAAAATCCCAGGAGAAATAAAGAGTGTGTAAATACCATTCAAACGGATGAAGAAAACAGAGAAGACATCGAAGAATGCGAGGATAAAATCAGGTGTGCCGCCTACTTCTCTCTAGCGACCGTCAAGAACAATAAAATACAAATCGCATGTAACGAGTGGGTGCTCGATTCAGGCGCATCGAAACATATGTGTAATAACAAGAAGTTAATAGCTAACCTTTGCGACTCCAACACTAGTACAGTGACTGCAGCTAATCACAGTCGCGCCGAAGTCCAAGGCGAAGGTGAGATAACACTATCGAGCATTGGCTCATCAAAACCTATCGAAATTAAATTGCAACATGTCCTCTACGTACCTAATTTGAGTGTTAACTTTATCTCTGTAAGCGCAATTACGAAGACTGGCCACCGAGTAGTATTTCATCAAACCAGACTTAGCTAACGTCAGGATTTTTGGCTGCAAGGTATTCGTGCACGTGCCCAATCATCTCAGAGATAAGCTAGATGCGAAGGCCACGAAGGGCATATTCGCTGGACATTATCCAGACCAGAAGGGGTACCGTATTTACGACCCACATACCTGAAAAAACATAGCCTCAAGCGACGTCATTTTTCATGAAGAAAACACCAAACAAGAACGATCAAAATAAATCTACTTACCCATTGAGTCACCCGTTACCGAGGAACTGCAACCAGACGCAGGAGACAACGCAGAATCGGATAACATTATTGAAGAAGACGATACAGAGTCCCCTATAAGCAACAAAGAAGTATCACCATCCACCAGCTCCGACGAGCTTGAGGAAGAACTAGAATGACCGATATGCAGATCACAAAGGACCAAGAAGAAATCAAGGTATCTGGACGAATACGTTGTGCACTCCGCAAAGAGTGGCATAGGAGAACCACAAAACTTCTTAGAAGCTGTAAATTGGAGCGAGATGAATCAATGGTGGAGTAGAGTGAATATGGATACATTGTCAGGAATAAAACATGGGAACTATGTGAACCACCAAGCGACAGGAAAATAGTAGGATGCAAACGGATCTACAAAAAAAATAAATCCCGATGGTTCAACGCGGTACAAGGCGCGCCTGGTAGAAAAAGGTTACGAACAAGTCAGAGGCACAGATTTTGTCGATACATATTCACCGATAGTAAGATTCACGTCTCTTCGACTGCTCTTCGCCTACGCTGCAAAATTGGATTTAGAAATATGGCATTTGAACGTCGAAACTGCTTACTTACATGGACAACTTAAGGAGGAAATTCACATGCAGCAACCCGAGGGATTCATCGAAGATGACCAGAAAAACTTGGTATGCAAACTCCAAAAAGCCCTGTACGGACTGAGGCAAGGGGCAGAGAGTGGAACCAGAAATTGGACACTGTCCTCAAGAAGTTAAATTTAATCCAATCAACCTATGACGCATGCATATATTACTACTTCAACGAAATGAAGCTGATAATTGTAGCCATATTTTTCGACCATTTCCTTGTCTTCTCCAACAGCGCCGATTTTATATGAATGTTCAGGGAACAGATTCAGAAGATGTTTTCTGTAAAAGACCTGGGACTGGTAACAAGATGCCTGGGGATCGACGTAGTACTAGACAGGAAGCAGGGCATAATCAGGTTGTCGAAAGCCAACTATGGAACCGATATATTGGCAAGGTTTGGTATGGAAGAGTGTAAGGAGGTATCGACGTCCATGGAAGTATCCACCACCTTAACTCCAGGGCGTGCTTATCTACCTTACCCAAACAACGAGACCTAACCTGGCCTACGCAGTTAGTAACGTCAGTCGATTCAATAACTGCTACGACACCCATCACTGGGATGATGTGAAACGCATTATCAGGTACTTGAAAAAAAACGAAAGACATTTGCCTACAATATTCCAGGGACGGAGACCAATGACTGACTGGATATAGCGACGCGAGCTGGGCAGCAGATCCCTACGATCGAAGGTCGATATCAGGCTACAAATTCTTGCTACAGGGAGGCGCAGTGAGCTAGAATAGCAAACGTCAGAAACAACGGCTCTATCCAGCACGGAGGCGGAGTACCTAGCGCTCTCCACAGCGAGCCAAGAAGCTATATGGCTGAAGAACTTTACAACAGAGCTGGAGATACAACCGCAGAGACCCAGTTGAGTCTACACCGACAACAGGGGATCTATTGATCTGTGTAAAAATGCAAGGTTTAGTCACCGCACCAAGCACATTAATGTGCGCCATAACTTCTTAAAAGGGAGTGTTGACAACAACGAGATAGAAATTCAGCACGTTCCGGCTGATAAGATGACAGCAGACCCGCTCACAAAGGCGACACCCAGCCCAAGACTGCTGAATTTCATTGAAAATGTAGGACTAAAAGTGAAGTGCAGTGATGAATGATTAAATGGACTGTTTTATTATATATATCTCGAAAATAATGATTGTTAAACTTTTAAATTGTATATTGCATTACATGTTATATTTTAAAGCGAAAATCTACGTTTATAAATATTGTAAGATTTTATCGTTCTAACTTGTACGCGAAATTTAAATTGAGTGGGCGTGATAGAATTTGTTATCAATTTTAAATATCGCGCTCTTATACGGAGGTCACTGCGCACGCCTCTATACACAGCTTCGCCTATAATACAACTGGAAGAAGACTCCGGCACTGCGATTCCAACTGTGCTCCGAAACGCACGCCGCATCGTATACTTAAATAAATATCACGTTAACTAATTGTGCCGATCTACTCTTTTATTCATCCGGCAACATCCACGGAATCACACCAAATATCTTTTATATTTTTATTTTCATATATTAAATATTAATTTTTTACTGTAGATAAAAGTGGTCGACAGTTACCAATTGTAAACAATGATAATCAGTGAATTATACTTTACGGTATACGTAAAATTTACGCACCTGCTGTCGATCCCAGCAATCTCAAAATGTTCGCAATAAAATTCTCTAGTGCCTTTGACTCGATATTTTAGCCGTGAGTACCTGCAACTTTTGTATTTTAAGCTAAACAAATAGGTTACCTCACTAAGACGGCGCTAGTATCAGGTGGGGATATCCTAAGCCAGCGAGAGTTTAGATTAGAACAAAAAAAGTGTAGATACTCATGGCTATAATAACGAGCCAATGGCACTAGAGAATTTCATTGAGAACATTTTGAGACCACTGGGAATAACAGCATATCGAAAAGTACGGTTCGAATGAGGAACTGATTTGACTCCGACATCCCCTTAAGAAAAGAAGAGCAAATAGTTATTGTCGTAGACTCTAGTATACCTTCAAACTTACTAGCGACCAATGGGCACAATTTTACAAGATAACCGCTACTTAAGCCAAATACATAATAATTTATTAAGTTGCTTTACGGTTTATAACTCGGTTATAAACGAAAACAAAAAATGCTTCTTAATTACAAATGAAAATTGAGAATGCGACCTTCAATTTGAGAGGTTATATACGCAAATATCTGAATTATTTCAAAAGTTATGAGAGTTTAAAAATTAGGCACAATTTTTCATTTTAAATAAGTATAAAAATAATGAAGAGTTTTAAGTGCGTGAATGTGTCTAATTTTGAAATGCTCATGACATTCGAATAATTAGAGCTTTTGACTTTTATAACCTCTCAAATTAAAGGTCGCGTTCTCAATTTTCATTTGCAATTTGGAAACATTTTATATTTTATTTATTCTCTATTCTGTAAAGCATGAAACAACTGTATGAATTTTTTGCATATTTTGCTTGAATAGCGGTTATCCTGCACCAATCACAACGGAGCATACAAAGCTACGTGTACTCCAAAACGTTAAGCTAATGAAACTTTTCTACTCTCTCTGTTCTTACATGGAATGGGAAGACTTCTAGTCCGATTAAGTAAAAAGCTACATGTCTCTTGACGAAAAAGAGAATAGCCATTCACAATGAAAATATTACACTCAAAGATTTTCAACTAATATGTACTCCTTACCCGAGAAGAAAGGTTATAAAAGACTCTAAGATCTACTTAGTAGCTCTTACTACTTATTATAAACACGTCGCTCAATCTGAGAAATCGCATTAGTGTACAGAGCTAAGGAAAAAGATATGCCCCTTCCAGCACCAAGACAGAGATCTACTTAGATCTACTAAGATCTATCCCCAAGATCTACTTAGATCTACTGAGATCTATCTCAAGATCTACTTAGATCTACTAATACCTCCTGACTGATGCTGACTATAAATACGTCGCTCAATCTAAGAAATCGCATGAGTCGACTTTGAAAAGTAGAAACGTTAACATGGCAGACGACAAGTCAATTGTAGACAGTAATGATCAAATCGCAAAATTGATATAAAATATAAGTTACAAACGTTTTATGTTGAAGAAGGACACGATAGAAAGTTCGAGTGTTTATCCTGTTGATCGAGTAGTTCACTCACCGGATCTAATTAAAAATCATGAAATCCAATGTAATGATGATTTATCTCTAGAATTCATTAGAACAGTCGAAAGACTGTTTCTACATAACAATCTTTCCACAAAAACAGATTTGATAAAAATACTAATAACGAATACTAAAAATACAGGTTTTACCGTTCAAAAGGTTGTTCGAAACGAGCAGTGACTAATAATGCAAAACTTTTAAGTTGGACTCCACATAATCACGCTTCGAAAGAAAATATTATAGTAGAGGAAAAGGAGAATCATGTTAAGCCTCGCAACTGTATGAATGATTATAATAACACAACATTAGCAGAGGAAGAGGAGAATCATGTTAAGCCTCGCAAAAATGGTGATAATATCTCATTCCGCAACGTCAACAGTGATGGCTTACTTAACAATAAAATTGTAGGAAAACCATATTGTAGAAAAAATTCGGTACTACACAACTCAACATGTGATCCAAAGTGTAAAGGAACATCAGATATTTCTAAGAGTCCCAGAAGACTATCGTTTTATAACATAGTTAGAGACTATGATATATTTATTATAGATTTGGATGATTCTAGTATTGAGGAGATACCCCGCGCATATATTGATGGCCGTGACTGGGATGATTCGAATGTCTTAGTTGATCATCTTCGAGTAATTAAGAGTAAAGAATCCGTAAATTTTAGTGATATGAAGGAGATCAGCTTCATTATTCAATAGCTACGTGGCGCAGGTTATATATATTAATCAATATCGAACCTATTTGAAAAAAATCGATATTTTCTACGCCAGAGACTGAATTAGATTATCAGCCACATTTAATGTATACTTTAATGTATATTGATTTTTTTAATATACCTGAATGGAGAGATTCTGTCGCCTAACGGGATCGCGCGTGAGCAGCCATTTTGTTTGTGGCTGCTATCTCCTAGCAGCCTTGCACTGGGGATTGGATCATGGCATGCACAATAATTCGAATAAGATATTTGCTACTATATTTGGTAGTACAACGAACTTAAAATACAGCCAATTAAAATAGCCTCACAAATCAAGTTCTTAGGAGTTACGCTGTGCTCTGATTAAACATGGAATACGTATATACCAAGGATCTCCACAAGAGTTCACGGGATTCTCCATAAACTTTACTACAGGGGCTGGCTACTATCACGTAAGACTGAGAAATTACTGGTTCAGGCACTCATTTTCCCTGACATTGATTATGTCTGTGTCACATATAATGATGTCCCGAATTACTTAAATTTAAAAGCGCAGCCACTCATTAACGCGGGGATTAGGTTTATTTATAATTTGCGTTGTGATACTTCTATCACGCCTTATCGTAGGGAACTAAATTGGATTTCTGTATCTAAGCGTCGGAAGTGCTTTCTCTTGTGTCAAATTTTTCGTATATTGAAGTCTGAGCGACCAGCGCTATTTTATGAGACCCTTAAGTCTTTTTCGATTACTGGTATTTCTCAGTTATATGTACTTTTTATAAAGTATATAAGCTATTTTTAATTTTGCAAGAAATTAATAATATTGAATGAAATTATTCAATAATTATTTGATTTCACTTATTTGGAATTCCACTGGTTATCCATATACAGTTTGTTATTTACAACTGAGCTGTTATCTTGCAATATCGGTCCTAGCAAACAAAGTACAATAGAAAAAAGTATTGTTTTTTTTTGTACTACAACTTTTACATTTAACACTTTTGTGAGAAATTAATATATTCTATGTTAATGCCCAAAAAGATGTTTTTTTATCCAATTTAAGCGTTTTTCATCACTTTTCCACTGTTGTCTTGGAAGGAATTGATTTTAAAGAAAAATGTTCAACAGAATGAGGATGTATTTTTTAGTTCTTAAACTTTGTCTTTTTACATTTCATGAAAAATAATTTTTTTTTTCAAAATATAGGTAAAAAACATTTTTCGACATTTTTAAAAGGTGTGCCATTTCGAAGCCTTTCGATAGATATTGCCCAAAATAGGAACGTCACTATTCTATAACATAATAAGGAAATTCCCAAAGTTTCAGCTCGATCCGACAAAAAATGACGGAAAAATCCATTAACTGGATAACATACGCACATACTTCCATATAAGAAAGAAAAAAAAAATTACTCAAAACCGATGTTGATCGAAATAGAAATTTGTTGACATTTTTATTTGTTTTAATAATGTTATATTTTAATTTTCCTACAAAATTGACTCCATTTAGACTGTTTCGATGTTATTTTCATTTTCTTCATCTTTTTTTTTTCTTTCTTGTCTTCGTCTCCTCGTCACTTTCCACGACCTTCTCTCCAATTTCCACGCCCACGTCTCCAGTTTCCTCGGCCACATGATTCGTTTCTTGATCTAGCTTTTGTAACAATAATAATAAATAAAAAATTTAAACTAGTTATTAAAATGTTAACAAAGGTCTTGAAAGTTAATATGGGAAATATTGTATATTCAAAAACGAGTTAGCTAAAAAAATTGATAATAATAGACATTACACATAGTTATGTGTGTAAGATTTCAAAAGGAGTTAAAAACTTAAAAAAAAATTGAAAATTCTTTGATTTAGTATAAGCTCTTATTGGATATAGCTTTTTTAAGATGCATTATTTCAATGTCTCTTGGATATAAAAAAAAAATTAGATTCTTTCAGAAAACTACAGATACAGATTTGAAGGTATAAATAAATGATCTGTAGGTACCTTGACAATTGTTTTAAAAACTTATTCAATAATATATGTAAAAATAAGGCTATAACACATTTCGCTATAATTAATTATTGTATGTTATTTTAATTTACAAAAAATAATAGATTCATGCACCTAGATTTAGCAAATTCATGCTAATAATACACTTCATAATTGAATAAGTTTTCATAAAGATTGAGATAAAGAGATTCTAAAGTAATAACCTTATAATAATTTAAAATCAAATAATTATCACAGGTACACAAAAAAAAAGTGAACAGACCCAGAGACTAGACCTATCATTTCTTATGTATTTTGACGCGTTGAAACCGAATCCGAGCGCAGAATTGCTTCAGGTTTCTTCATTTTTTTTAAACCGAGATAAACCACACAGAAAATCAGAAAATCGATCCTTACGGGGGCTTACAGTAGGTAAGGGTTCGGTGAAAAAGCTTAGAGTACCTGAAAATGACTACAAATGTTATTTTTTATATACTTTGACGTGCTGAATCCAAAAGTCAAGTTTATTTTACTTGTACGCTCTTTAAATTTTGAAAATCTGGTGGAAAACCGAGAAAAATCGCTGAAAATTGTGAGGCTTCGCACTGAAAGCTTGGGTTAATCAGGCACTGAATTTTTTCGTGAGTGTATCATACATGATGTTTGTGTATTTTGACGCGCTGAAACTGAATTCACGGTCTATTTTACTCGCACGCCCTTAAAATTTTGAAAAAAGGTGAAAAATCGTAAAAAATGCTAAAAAATCGTTAAAAAACATTAAATTTTGCGTGCAAGAGCGAAGTATTCTAGCCATACTTTTTTTGCAATTGTATTATACATGATTTTTGTGTATTTCAGTGCATTTAATCTGACTCAGGTTCCAAAATATCTCCAGAGATCTTTATTTTTTTACGTCCGAAAAAAAACAAACCGAAGTCGGAATATCACTGCGCTAGGGCATTTTAAGCAAAAACTCACCTTTAGTTTTTCAAATTTTACAATATTAGTGTTTTAGAAAAAAAGGTTACAACATCGAAGGCTACACAATTTTCTTAGACATTCTTTCGTTTGTAACGAACTCTGCTGTCTTCGAACGACCTATGCAGCGTATTTTTCTTTCTTTTTGTTCGCTTCGGCTTGGTTTCGCTTTTCAGCATCAAACAAAAATCTGCCATCATATTAACATCCCACTTTCCTTGGTAGCGGCGTTCCATTTCCTTGATGTCTTGGTGAAATCGTTCACCCTGTTCTTCGCTATAATCTCCAAGGTTCTCTTCAGTCATTTCTTCTTTCTTCTCTCTTGAGTCATTTCTTCTTTCTTCTCTCTTGAATCATGTCTTCTTTCTTCTTTCTTCAGTCTCCTCTTCTCTTTTCTCTCTCCTTTTCTTCTTTGGTCTTGATTACTTCCTTTATAAAGACAGCTATTTGATCCCATTTCTCTTGTGTCGTAAGCATATTTGTGACTATGTTGTCCTTTGACATCTCAGTCCAGCCTATTCCTGCTGCAAGTTCTCTTCTGTCAGCATCATTTGCAGGGCACATAAACAGGGTGTGCTCCGCATCGTCTTCTTCCCCACATAGGCGACAATTACTGTTGTGCCTGTGTCCTCTCTTGGTAAGGTACTTCCCGAAGCACCGATGGCCACCAAATGCTTGAGTCAAGCGGTAGTCCATAACCTCGTGTTTGCGGAGCACCCATTCCTTGACTCTCAGTATGAGCGCGTACGTCCATCGACCGTCCTTTGAAGCGTCCCATTCCTCTTGACATCTCTTAAATAACTTATTTCTAGCTTCTCGCCGTATACGTTTTTTCTCTTCTTCAGGTAGATCTCCATGTTGTCGTGGATAGTCTTCTTGTTCATACCAAACTTCGCTTCCTTCAAGGGTCAAGTGTCTTATGGGAGGCACTCCTGCTAGCACATTTGCACTGATTATGCGCAAGTTCATCTTGCTCTGCACTGCACCCATATGTTTATCCACTGTTGCTGGTAAGACTACTGTTGCCCATGTGGATGACCCGTACAGTTATACCGACTCTGCAACCGATGAAAGTAGTTTTCTACGTATTGGTCATGGCCCTCCTATGTTTGGCATAAGTCGTGACAATGACATACAGACTATTGCCGCCTTTGTTGCTGCTTGTTGGACGTGGGCTTAAATGACCATTTATTATCCAGCCATACTCCTAGATACTTTATCTCGTTTTTTATGAATTATTTCCCAGTTTATTACAAACTAGGGAGGTTCATAATTCTTTCGTCATGTCACCAAGGTTGCCTCACATTTGCGCACTGTTAGCTGCAGAGACCTGCTAGCCAGCCAATCCGCAATTAGTTCCAGCGCTTCATTAGTGATTACCTCCACTAATTGTGCTGTTTCTGATACTACTATTAGCGCAGGTCATCAGCAAATCGAACTAATAATGCTCCGTTGGGTAATTTTAGTCTCAACAGTCCACCGTACATATCCACAAGAAGGGGCCCTTTATCGGTCCCAGTGGCACTCCTGCGGACAGGTCTATTACTATCTTGACGCCTTTGGTTACTATAATCAGTTTCCTATCTTTGAGGTAGCTGTCTAGCATCTTTAACAGATAGTGCGGCATCTTTCCCTCTTCCTCGAGAGACTGGTAGATGCGTTTCCAGCTAGTGGAGTTGAACGCATTCCTAACGTCCAGCGCTATAATAGCACAGTATCCTCCTCGGCCGGGCAGTTGGCGGAGAGCCTCTGATACTCTTTCTTGCACCTTTTGTAGTGCGTGGTGGCGGTAGACTTCCCTTTACGAAATCCGTATTGGTTCGACGAGGTTCCCTCGATACTTTCGATCACCTTCTCCATTCTATTGAGGATCAGTCTTTCGAGCACTTTGCGTGTCAATCATTCCCATTGGTCTGTAGATCGCGGGGTCATCCACTCCACCTATTTTGCCCTTGGGAATCCGTACTAATTTTTGTCTCTTCCATCTAGTCGGGAAGATTACTTCGTCTAGGCATTTGTTGTAGACACTAAGCAGCATCCAGGGGTTCTTCTGCACTACCATGCACATTACCTTGTTAGGAATGCCGTTGCTTGACTTATTTCGTTAGAAAAGCTGATAGTACTTCCACGATCCTTCTTAGGCTCAGTTCATCACTCGGCGTATTTGTCCCTTGTGCCTTGGTTAGTTTGCCTATTACAATTTTGTAAGGCAAGCCCCAAGGGTCCCGATTCTACGACTCAATGAGTTTCTTCCAGCTTTAGTTTTTAGTCCGCTGAATCGCTACCCGCAGGGTTCTTTTGGCTTGTTTATATGCCTCCTGCGCTTCTGCCGTATTTGACCGGTATGATTTTTTTGCCCGCTGATGTATCCGGCGCTGTTTATTGCACTCTTTCCTTAATCTAGCCAGCTCGTCATTCCATCAATACATTGCTTTCCTGTGGTATGTTGTTGGTCTGCGTGGCATTGACGCATCGCAAGCTTCTGTTATAATCTGTATAGCTATCTCTGCTGCTTCTTCTGCCCTTCGACAATCATCTATGCCGGCCGCCACGCTGATTCTCTGTAAGAAGATTTCAGGATCCATTTTCAGAAGGGAACACCTCCTACTCGTCTGGTACCTCATCTCTGTATTCCGACGCCCTGCTGTGCTTACAAAGACGTATCGATAATCGCTAAGCGGTTTCTCTTCTAGCACATTCCAGGATGATACGATTTTCATCGCTGACGGCGATGCGAATGTCAGGTAAAGAACTGATCTGGCACCGCCTTTCTCGTAAGTGAATACCCCTGCTGTGTTCACCGTTGGCAGATTGAGAGCTGCCATCAATTCTTCTAGTAGGTTGCCTCTATGATCTTGGGGCCCTGCCGTCCACGCCCTTGCTTTGGCGTTGAAATCACCTGCCACTATAATCGGGCCTTTCCACTTGCTGATCTCCTGCATTAGTGCGATCAAGTCCTGTTCAACTATTGCATCTAGGGCGTTTGGAGAGAAGTAGCAGCTATATACTGCCAGCTACCCGATGGCCACGCCTACGAAGCCGCTTCCCGATGCCAATTATTTTGCATCGTAGTACTCGTATTTCCAGACGTATAAAGCGGCATCCCCTTTATTATCTCGAAACCACATCGCGTATGGACGATCTCGATTTTGTTCCGAGATAACGATTACACCGGCTTCGTTGTTCCTTGCGGTCTGGATAGCAAGATTCTGTGCTGTCCGAGACCTATTATGGTTGATCTGCAAAATGTTTGTGCTAGGATGATCTGCCATTTCCGTTTTTTCGGTCAAGCTTCTCCCTAGCCATACGAAGAGCGGCACACGTACCATCTCCTGCCCTGTGGTCGTGAGGCTTTCCTACCACTTCACAGGCTAGGCATTTGTATGGTTTCTCGCACCCTTCAGCCAAGTGTCCTGGCTCTCCACATCTGTAACATAGCTTCTCTGTGATGTTCTTCGGGCACTCTGAAGCAATGTGTCCATATTCCAGGCACTTGAACCATCTTGTAACGAATTTATTTTCTCTTGCCACATCCAGCTCTTACTTTGCCTGGTTTAGGTTGAGTCGCTATGACTCTTGGTGCTGTCACAAGTGCTATCCGGGTTCCTCTCAGCCCTGCCCTGAGTGACTTTACCTCTACCTGTTCCGGTTTAACCTCTTCGAGTGATGCAACGATTGCATCTTTGATTTCTTCTTCCGTGATTCCGTCTTCTAGGTCTCTGAGCTCTATCGTGACTGTCGGAACAAGAGACCTTACGGTTAATTGGCCTCCCACTGCTGCGCGTATCGCTTCGCTGACCTCTTCCAGCTTTGAACCTTTCATGAGCTCTATAAGCAGGTTTCCGTCCCTCGTCTCGCGCTTCTTGCCTACCTTAGAGCCGACTTCCTCCGTGCTCGCCTTCTACTTAACTGCCTTCAGCATATCGGAGTATGTCCTCTTGGCGTTTCCGCTTGCCTTTATAAGGACGGTCTCTGCCCTCGACCTTGGAAATTTCCTACTCTGAGGTGCCTTTCCAAATACTGGTCCTTTTTTTCTCTCCAAGTTTCTTTCTTCCTCCTTCTTTCTCTTTCGTCTGGTGACTCTTTCCCAGTCTTCAGAGCCACGGCGACTTTGTGGGGTTCTTGCCACTTCGACGGTAGTATGACTTAGTGATCGATCTCTCAGAGTTTTGGCAATAGAGCTTAGCTGCTCCTCTCTGGTGAAGGCTCTTCCGTTGCCGTCCATGTTCATCTTACTTGCCCTGGTTACTAAGTCGTCAGGTGGACTTTTTGCCACTCTCTTCTTTGTGGGCTTGTCTTTTTCTTCTCCTGGCTGCATTAGCATCCTTTCGAGCTCGTTTCGATAAGCCGGTTTAGCCTCCATGCTTCTCTATCTGCTCTTGATAAGCCGTCTGACGTGCGACATTGCAGATAAACCCACAAACCGCCATTTTGAAATTTTCCAATGGAATTTTCAAAATTCTGACTTCAGAATCGTAAAGAGCGGACAATTTTACTTCAGAAAAGTGCTATTGGTTATTATTATTGTTTTTTTCAACAATTTTTTAGGCAAAAAACCAATCGACTATAAAATGGCCGACTAGGAAGAAATGGGTTAAGGTAAATTAAGTATAAGACCAGCCTATGTGCAAGTAACTATGTTTATTTCTGCAGGAGTGTTGCATGTAAGGATTTGTGAAAGCGACAAGTTCGTCTCTAAACCCTTTTTGTAATACTATTTCATGGTCAATAAATACAATACAATACAATAACAATAGTTTTGCAATATAAAATTGCAAATGATATCAATAATCAATATAAAGCAAAATATATATTACGCTCTTAACGCAGTACGCGCCACGTCGTGCCACGCGGGGCCACGCGGTGAGGCGGTGCGTGGCGGAGGACTGGGGTTAAAAGAGACTCTTACGTTCCGAATTAGTAGCAGCCTTCTGCAAAATTAGTAGCAGTTTGCGGTCAATTTTACAGCAGCGCTGCTACCAAAATAGTAGCAAGCGCTTTGTACTAACAAGTAAACCTTCCCAAGTGTCCCTCTCCGATTTTGATGAAACTTCGTATACTTGTACTACTTTGAAAAATATTGAACACGTATTTTTTTTCCACGTGCCCAATCGCATTCTGAAGGGGTAAAAACAACCCCCAAAAATTAGGGAAAAATAACATTTTTTTAAATATCTCAGGACTATCAATCGTAGGATATTAATTCAAAATTGTAAATATTAAGCTTTTCATGTGCTATTAATATTAATGAACGAAATTATATTCCAGGGGTACCTGAAGGTTGCTGGAGGTGGGGGGGGGGGGGGGGGGAATGGTGAAAATTATTTTATTAAAATATACTCCCTCGGGCCCATTTTAATGAATCTTTGCATATTATTAGTACTCTGAAGAATACGAAGTATGGATATTTTGGTTTTTGCCCAAGCAACCTCTAAAGTGGTATAAACACCCCTAAAATATTTGATAATAATAGCATTATATGAAGTATGTCTGAAAAGCTGTATGTTATGCAAAGAAAATGTCGACACAAACATATTGTATTTTTTATGTACTATTCAATTTTACGGAAATTCGGTTTCTGTATGACTTAGGTGGTTGAAGGGGGGTGAAAACTATTCCTCAATATTTGGATTTTGGATTCGGTATGACTTGGGTGGTTGAAAGAGGGTGAAAATTATTCTTCAATATTTTTTTTTTTCATTATTTCAGTTCTACGAAAAATTTGGGCAATACTCTGGAAATTATTAGATGCACATTTTTCTGCACATGCCTAATTGAATTTTAAGGGAGTAAAAGCAGCCCCTAAATCTTAAGGAGGAATAAAACTTAAATTATTTCGCTGTATAGCCTTAATTCAATTTTGTAAATGTTGCATTTTTTATGACATTAAAGTTATTGGGGAGGGGATAGGGAAGGTTGAAAATTCTTAATGATTTATTAGAATACTGCAAAATAGATGACTTCGATATTTCTCTAATCCAAAAATCAGTAAGAAACATTTCCTTCTTTTAAAACTTTCTAGGATATCTACGATTCCCACTACTTTCCTCATTTATAATCACATTTTTAATTGTAAAACAATCGACCTTATGAACAGTAATGAAAGAACTTGTTAGTGTAATATTTTTATTCGTTATATTACGATTAATATTCAAAAAGGTGAACACACGTATTTGTAAAATAAAATTAAAAATATCAACTGTAAATTTATTTTTAAAAACATATCATTGAACTTCTACGGTACATAGTGGTTACAATAATGAAATTCTGTAAAAAAATGTTTTAACTAAAGCGGCTTTTTATACCATGCACATCTTACTACGGCTATGCCCCCACAGATATGACAACGTTAGTTTTTGTATTCATGAAAAAAAAATTCCGTAGGAGATATAAATGGATTCGGTCTTTCTTCTAAATTTCCGCTTTTGTGCCATGCATATTTAAACATGTCAATAAATCTGGGAGATGAGAGCTGGTTGTGTGCTAATGATTGTAATTTTAAAATATTATTCCGATTTTAAAGACTCCCTTCATAATTATATAGAATGAGAATATCAGAAAATCGACGAACAAAATTCTTCCATATTCTAAAACCGTAAACGTCTAAAAGTTGAATGAAACTAGTCGTCCCCTCTGGTATCACCTCAACTTTAAATTTCACGTTCTTTGTAAGTAAGTAATTGAAACGTTTCAGGACAGTGTCCCGTCCAAGAATCTAGAAGTAAAAGTAAATTAGATCCAATATTTGGGAAAAATACTTCTTGTAACCATTTCTGAAATAACTCTTTTGTCATCTTTCCTGATTTCATTGTCGATATATATAAATTTTTCGCTTGAAATAGATTTGTTTGCACGCGCGGTCCTAGTATTTCTGTACTCTCTTTTAAGACAATAAAGAGTGGTGATAGTAACTACCCATCAGCAGATTTAGCTGGCAAGATAGTATAAGTATGCGTTGTTGCTGAAATCGACTGAATTTCGGCTTCTACTAATTTCTGGCCACGATTTTCAAGAGTTCGTCCAGAATGAATTTCCAATGCAAAACCATTTTCATCATAGTTCCATACATGAGCTTTTCCATACTGCAGAATGTAAGGTTTAACTCTGTTCATAAATAATGTAGCTTCTTCAGATAAACTTTTTTTTTCCGTGATTTTCTTATGTGTAATAAATTTTGTTATTTTCCGTAATACGATGCCATGCTGACGTTTGAACCTGAAAATTCATACATAATTTTTATAATAATTTTTTTAAATCGATGTCGCAATAAATAGTTTTGTTAACCTATAAATTTTTTTAAAAAGATAATATTTCTAATACTTTTTTTGAAAGATCAAAACTAATATAAGTATAGTTGTTCATCTTAATAACCAAGAGTCACTTGCTTGAAATCCTGATAGCTGTACTTTTGTTGCTTCTTGAAATGCCCATTGCTTAAGATTAAAATCTTTAATGATTTTTCTTGTTTTTCGTGCATCATTAAAATTATTTAAAAAGAATTCTGATATTTTATAAAGTTTCACGATACGGCTACCACCTGATTGTAATTGTGCTTCCCAACGTCTTAACTGTTTAATTGATTTAACTTTTCGAAAGCGATGTTGAATGCTCTGAAGCATTCGCTTGGTTTTCGCACTTTTCCAGAAAGCTACAGCATCTTTTTTATAATCCAAAGTAATATCTTCCGCATCTTTTGAACAATTATCTTCCGGATCATTGAATGACTATTTATCATCTGACTGTGTATCGCCAATCGTCTCTACTTCTTCTATATTACCGTACACATCATCTTCTTCCGGGAGAAAGGTATCAATAGCATAAGCTACTAGAGTACCTGAAGAACTTGAAAAATCTAAATATAAATTTTCTTCTACAATAAATCTTGGATCTTCCATAGCTTCCAATATGATTTTACTGATAGAATTTGCTAAATCCATTTCAGCAGTATTTGGGGAAGATTCTTTTAAACCATAGCCACTGAAAATAGCATTTAATAAGGCTATTACGTGTATCGGATTTACTTGCATTGCAATTTCAGAGTTGGATAGTACACTTCCAAATATAGTTATCTGCAAATATACACTAAAAGCTGAATAACTAAAAGTACTATTTATATGCAACACTTACAGTAGTATATCTAATTTAAAAAAATCAAATGTGAACTTCTTTTGCCGATGAATAGGTCAGCTAATTTTGCTTGAATAGTTTACAATGACATAGAAATATTGTCAAGCCGAGTTCGGCAGAAAGATACATGGGAATAAAAACAAGTATGATATCATTATCATTATGATATTATTATCATTCATTTCTTAAAAACAAAGGTGATTATAAAGTATAAATGAAGGAAATTATGTATGTACACTCCCATTCAGAAATTTTTATCAATCTAAATAAAAACATAACTCGAATAGTATTCATTACCTGAAAATAAATTTGATTATAAACAGTGCTTGAATATTGTTAAAAAAAAAAATTACTAATTACATTTTTAATGGTGAATTATTAATTTGAAATTACTTATTACAATTGAAATGAGTAATGGGATTATTTTAAATTACCCAATAATATGTAATAAGCAATGGACTTTGTTTACATTATCCTTTAATTATATAACGATTAATGTTATTAATGATCATTATTCACTTTTTATGCAGCGGAAAATGTAAAAAAATTCCATTACTTATTACATTTATTATATTTATTAATCTACTCATTTATTTTCAAAAACTTCTTGAACAAATAAAAGCAGAACTATGTTAGGCTATTGTTAATAAAAAAACCTTATGCTCGAATCTATTATTTATTGAAATATACAAAAAAAAAGAATTTATTCGAATAATTAGACTTAATTTATTGAAATTTATTACAATTTATATTACAAATTATTTATTTATTTTTTCATTTTTAAGGGACTGTCATATAACGACATTGTATTTTTTTGTTTTATTCAATAAATTTTGAGATGAACAACTAATTTGGACTAGACGCACATCCTATAGTCTTCAAAGAATGCGTTTCTGCATTAATTATCATTTTCTTGAAAAAATTAAATTAATAAATCGAAAAATCATAATTGTCGGTAGACGTCTGCAAGGCGTAGAAGTAATGCACCCCCTTAAGGCACTTAAAAAAGCAGTAGAATTACACATTTTTTTCTGTATTTATTATGATATAATTACAATTAATTGTATCAATATGCATGATTTATAGCTTTTCAGATATAATGCATATAATATCCGTATATCGTAATCTTCAGAGTACTCTTAATATGGGAACGAGGGAATAAATTATAATAATATAATTTTCACCACCCCCACCCCCAGCAACCCCCAGGTACCCCTAGACTATAATTTCGTTCATTGTTTAATAGCACGTGTAAAACTTAATATTTACAATTTTGAATTAATGTCCTACGGTTAATAGTTCCTGAGATATTTAAAAAAATGTTATTTTTCCCTAATATTTGGGGGCTGTTTTTACCACTTTAGAATGTGATTGGGCTTTTATAAAAAAATACGTGTCCAATATTTTTCAAAGTACTACAAGTATTGTAACGCGGCAAATCGCGCGAGCCAGAATTCCGGTGATTCCAGTCGAACCAGACAATAAATATTAAATTCTGAGCATTTCCCGATTTTTACGGAAAAATATCACGGAACTGAATCACGGAACTAATTTACGGAAATTTCCGAATTTCCGGCTCAGACGACTCCCGATGGCGCGATACTGATGGCAACGTCGAAATGCCCGAATTCGCGAGATTTATTATTTGAGGGGCGCCAGACAGAATGTCCCTCGCGAAATTCGGCGTGATGCTGCTTCTCCTCGGCTGCTCTGTTGAGACCCTCTCCAGAAGGGATTCCGTTGGTGAAGGCGCCTCGGGTAGGCGCTCCCGGCGTCGAATTCCCTGAAAACCGCGAAACCTATGTGCATAATGCACGGCGCAACTCTTCGGCGTAACGATACAAGAATGTAGGGTAAACACACATAAATAAATAATGTGCGCGGTCCGGCAAATTAAAGAATGATAAGGAGAATTTATTTAGTAAAATTCCCTGCTTCCTCTGCGCCACAGGCGCCACGCAAAATTACAGATTTTGGGGAAAAACCCCCGGCCCACGCAGTACAATAAAAAAATGTTATTCTTCCCTAATTTTTGGTGTTTTTTTAGCCCTTCAGAGTGCGATTGGGCACGTATAAAAAATACGTGTTCAATATTTTTCAAAGTACTACAAGTATACAAAGTTTCATCAAAATCGGAGAGGAACACTTGAGAAGGTTTACTTGTAAGATTCTTAGCTCTTCGGTCACCGCTGCGCGCCAATCGATTAATTTTTGTTCCGGACTTTCCTCATCCGGCTTTTCTGTGATGGAGCGCAAATGCTCAACGCATTGATTTAAGCGCCTGTCTTTTGTCATTTTAATACTTTTCGTCATATACTTCTGTACACTAGGTTTATCGAGAAGCGCAATGCTTACTCGATTTACTAGTGCACAGTGCTATTCAAAGCACCGCAGATTCGCCGGGAAACGCAATGTTCTCCAGGCGAGCCGTGAAGTAAAAGAACGCTTACAATTATTACTCTGCACGAATTCGTTGCCGCTTGTATTAAGCGAGCAACCTGTTGGCAGAGCTTCGAAATGGGAGAGGAATAAAAGTATTACAAAGGACGATTAGAATCAATGAAAATTATATTGCGGTAGGAGAGTTGATACAAGAGTGCGTGTCCAGTGCGAATTCGGGCGCGCTTATGTACTTGTCTGTGGCGCGGACATCTGGAGATTTCCCTCTCTCCTTATCGGTGTGACTCTCTGTACAGGTGTTGGTTTGATTAGCACGAACGTCTCGCGGCTTGATGGTCTGCGCGCGTATGTGTGCTTGATTCGCACCTCTGGCGCTCGCATTCCTTAGCTTTGATATTGTTTCCCTCTCGCTCGCACTTAATACTAGCTTACGTACTATTATATTTTGAATTTAATTTAATAATGAATTAATTTTCTTTAATGCACGCTAAAAGTACTTCACACACACTCTGAAAAAGTGCGATAATTGCATGTTTCGCACACGAATAACAAGTACGAAAGTCGTGTTAGCTTACTAACTGGCTGTTGGGACGCCGCTGCTAACTTCAGTCTCATAATGTTGAGCATTAATATTGATATATCTCGTAGATGCAGTAGATTTGTTATAGTAATTAGTGGTTCAAAAATTCTTATGCGATTTAATGATATCTAGATCTAAAAAGCTTAATATATTTAAATCTTTATATTCAACTGTGAATTTAAGGCTAGGATTAAATGATTTAAAAGTGTCAAGAATTGAATCAATTTTGAGTTTTTGCTATTAAAAAGCAGTCATCAACGTATTTATACTGATAGAATTTAAACCTAATATCAAGATTTCGTTTGATGTTGATTTTTTTAATTATCTGAGCCTAATATAATTTATTAATTATTAATTTATTTATAAATTAATTTATTGATTTATTAGTTATAATATAATTTTTTATGGCGTAAGTACAACAGAGTTACACTAACTAATTGTCACGTTTTATAGTATTTGGTTTATCAAAAATCCAGTTATAAAGATATGCCCACATTAAAAAAAATGGAATAAAATAATTTCATTTTATCCTGTCATTACTACTATACATACTACTAAAGTTATAACTACTATACATTCCCCCATATTGTATGTAAAAGCTTGAATTCGTATTATTAAATGATCCCCAGTTAGAATAAAAAGATGCCTTCTAAATCTTATTATTCACGGTTGACAATAATAAAAATTATCAGGTAAAGGTTAGTGCGATTTATTCTTATGGTGATTTCTCCAAATACAGTGAAATATAGCGAATAAATTTTTCTTTTATAGAAGTTATAACGTGGTGGATTTTCGCTCTTTAATCGTACACGAAACACGCTAATAAACGTGCCTAAAAGGCAAACTAAGCAGCCAGAAGGGATGTCCGTCCACCTCTCGCCTCGGGTCGTTAATTTTATAAAACAATTATTTATTTTTATTCTTATTTATTTTATATGCGTAACTACGCGTCAACGAGCACCGACCTTTTCTTTCAGCGTCAAGATACACCAAAAGAAGAACTCGCTGCATCCAACAACGTACGCCGCCACTCCAAAATGCCTACGATAGACATTCTCGGACATGCTCATCGAAACATCGAATTCAAATGCCTAAGTCATACATTTCTTTTTTTAATTGCTCTTCCATCTCTATTTTTTGCCTCCATGTCAATTTCATTTTCTCGAATTAATGATTCGAAAAAACTCAATTTTTAATGCCTTAAAGGCTCAGAGTGTATTTTCCGTCAATTTATGCAAGAGAGAATTATAGACTCTTCAATGCTTCGCTCTTCTTGCCTATAAATTGCAATTCATAAATTGACCGGAAAATTCCATTGAATATTGTCTGTTAAGCACATCATAGCACCAGTATCGAATCGGAATATTTTAAAATTCCAAAACTATGGAAAATTCCATAATTAGATACTTGTAGTGCCTGTGCTTATAGGGAAAGGGAAAAGGACATTGGAGCAAAAGAAAACAATGCGAAGAACAAGAATTCCGATGTGGTGCCGATCTACAGCGCACCAATCAGAGGGCGACGCGACGAGAGCGCGTCGGATGCCGTAAGCCTCGATGGACTCGACGACGCTTGCCTCGGCGACTTCTCTCTTGGGTGCTCAATGAAACGCATTTCCAGCAAGATATCCGCGCCGCGTAGTTGCGATTATTTTAATCGCGTAAATGTTCATTTCGCGAACAGTGATAGCGCCCGTGCCTTTTTATTGGCAGCGCTCGTTCGTTTAGAATTATTAATTTATTAAAATTGTTTGATTAGTAGGATTTTAAAATTGTAAAATAACTACTTCGCTTTTCCAGGCTCGATGCCTGATTAAAATCGTTCGATACTAGTAGGAGCTACAAAAGAGTAGGATTTGCCTTACGCTGTTTTACAGTTTTTTATTTATATTCAATTTATAATTTTTGTGCCTTCTTTGTGGCTTTAACTCTGCGCTAGAGTGTCTTTGTCCTCGCGCGTTTGTCGTTTATTTTATTAATTAATTTCTCGCGCACATATCCATACGCTCGAAATTCGAGGTGAAGCAATGCTAAATTTGGTGAGCCAGGCAACTCAAAAATATTGTGAAGCGTATCGCTTGCCTTATCAAGGCAAATATTAAATTTCTTATTTCATGACATATAAATTTATAGTACTCACTTGAATAATTAGCGTGCCTGCGGCAGGCTTTTGATATTGCGCTAGACTCACTGATTATATGTTATTTGTTACCATGGAAATAGTATGCCTCTCAGTGGTCTTTTGTAATTATTTATGTGCCTATTAATGGACTCAAATTGATAAAGATCAACTCCAATTCATAGAGTGTGAACTTATTTATATTCGTTATCTAATACTTTTGCATGTGTGTGTACGTGTCTGTTCACAACCCAAAACTCAGCTTAAATGTCTCTGACCGTCCGACGTCGGGACTCTGCCACTGGCTAGTCGCGCATTCAAACACTTTGCCTTCCGCAACGTGTAAAAATAAGAAAGATTAAAATTGGAAATCAATCGATTGGCACTACTCGAGTTTAGAGTAATCATACTGAGTAAATCGAAAAATACAGTGCCTGACGCCCTGATTTAAATCTGCCTATACAGATAAATATCAAACCGTAATTAAAGTAATTAATAAAAATTTGGACGGGAAATTAACCGTCATTTGCCTTCTGCTTATATACGCGGGGAAGTTACTGGGCCGCTCCCATGCTCAGTTAAATTCCCCCGTTATAAAGTATCTAAAATTAATTTTTATTTTGCAATACGTTTTACATGAATGCTGAATAATACAGTGCCTTTGATTCATTATAATGACCTTTAAAATAGTATTTTTACATCAATATAAATTTTATATATATATATTTAACAAGAAAATAGTACAATTCCAAGATCGCTTTCAAGCATCGCATTCGCAACAGAAAGATATATGAGGCGTTTCACGTCAACTCTCCAAGCGCGGCGCGGGAGCGCTTAATCGTGCGGTTTTCAGCTCATGTTTAAAGGGCTAAAATGCACCTACAAATTATCATAACGAAGTGATTTGGATGTATTTTTTCCTCAGCTTTCCGATGGTCTTATCAGATTTGTAAAATTTGCTTATTTGACCTTGAAAAAATATGAAATGTGCTATATCTCAAAAAAATCATTTTTAATATTTTTTTGACCTGCTAGATCGAAAGAGGAGGAAATTTTACGTCGATATAGCTATTTTCTGGAAAGGGGTTTTTTGATTTTATCGAGATATCGTTCAACAAACACAAGGCGCGCCTGGCGTGCTACTGCTGCAGACCTTAACTCTTAGCTGCTCGACTAACCATCACTACAATTTATACTCCTAAGCTTTTAAAGCTTATTCAAGTCTTTTTAACAATTTTTGACTTTTTTAATTTAGGAAATAAATCGTACTCGGATGCCAAAGATGTTTTTTTAAGTTTCATAGTCTTACGATCTATTGGAATAAAAGCGTGATATTTTAAAGTACCTCGGATGAACTTGGCCTCATCGATTCGAACTTTAAATTTCTTTGAATTTTTTTCATAAGCTTTTTTACTACTAAAGAAAATTTTCGTTTCTTTGCAATACTTTTGTGCCCAATTATATAGATCGTAAGCTGTAAGTATTTTGTTAGTTCCTGTAAGCTGCAAGGTAACTCTACGGGCTCCTCTTTTCAAATT
>UELU01136581.1:7049-18992 GCA_900490025.1 Megastigmus dorsalis | reverse complement strand
GATATCTCTCGGCGTTGTTAACAGGGCCCGGCATTGCACGGAGGTGCGATTGTACAAGCGGCTAACGTCCGCCCGCACCTCCCGCCGCAACGAGGGAGCGCAGCTGCCGCACAGCTGCAGCACACCATCCCGCCAGGGCAAGTCGCCCTGGCCGAACGTATCCCCTAGCCTGGACCCCGTTACATAATATTCCGCTAGACTCTCTCATTATATTTTATTTTGTTACAATGAAACTAGTATGCCTCTCAGAGGTTCTTTTGTAAATATTTATTTGCCTATTAAATGACTCAAATTATTAAGATCAACTCCAAATTATCGAGTGTGAACTTATTTTTATTTATTATTTGATATTTTTGCATATGTGTGTACGTGTCTGTCCACAACCCGAAACTCCGCTCGAATGTCTTTGGCCGTTCGACCTCACAACTCTGCCTCTGGCTAGTCGCGCATGTATAAGAAGAAAGTAGAATTTAATTCAAATTAATTAATCGAGTGGCACTGCTCGAATTTAGAGTAATTTATTTCAATAAATCTTAAAATACAATGCCTGGCGCCCTTATTCACTCTGCCGATGCAGATAATTATTAAAATTATAAATAACATAATTTATTAAAATTTGGACTGTAAATCAACGTCATTTGCCTCCTAGTTATACACGCGGGGAAGCTACCGAGTCGCTCCCACACTCAGTCAAATTCCCCCGTTATAATATATATATATATATAAACTGTTGATTATTAGATATTTGTTTCATATATTTAGGTGACATTCATTCAGAACCTTCAAAAAGCACGAGAGGGAAATTGGTCCTATGATTGAAAGTGTTGCAAAAGGAAGTTGTGCAAAAGCCTCCGAAGAAGAAAGAAAACTAACACTTGCTAATTGTAAAGAATTGCAGAAACGTTTGTAAGTTTACTTTAATAATGTGATTAATCACCTGATTTTTTTATGTAAAAAATTGCAAAAATTCATAAATTTTAAATATGAAAAAGTCAAACTTTTGATTAGAGTATGCGAAAATCATAATTTGTATTATAATATCATATTTTTCTATAATCATGAATGATATTAATTTGATGATAAATTTATTTATCAACTACTGATTTTACAATAAGATGTATACATAAGAGCGTTTATTTATAAATCTATGAATCCAAATTCTATTTTTTTTATTCTTCATATACATTATAATAAAACGTAATTAATTGAAATAAATATAACTGAAGTATACGATATTTGTTATTGAATATTGTCTATCATAAATCATTTTTAAATAGGCCAGAATCCGTCGAAGGTAATTTTCTTACACCAGATAGATCCTTATCAGAAGTTCAGTCGAATACTTCATCAACTATTAAAGAAGAAGTTCTAAATATTAATGAAAATGAAAAGGTTCGTGTATTTGCTAGCTATGACATAGGTTGGGGGACACGAGGCTGAGGTCATCGGTATGACAGCTTGAGTGGTACTGGTCATATTATAGGATCTCAGTCAGGGAAGTTGATGAACTACACAACTAGAAATAGGAAGTGTCGTAAATATGATACAGGACATTCTAAATCAAACCATGATTGTAGAAAGAATTTTTATGGAACAGCGAAAGCGATGGAACCGGATGCTGCAACAGAACTTGTAACCAACAGCGAAATACTGAAAGGAAAAAACATTGAAATAGGTGTGTTTATCGGAGATAATGATAGCTCCAGTATACGTTCCATAAGAAAACAGAGAACTCACAAAGTAATTAAACGGTCTGATAAAAATCACACATCGAAAGGTGTGAAAAATATACTGTATAAAATAGATAAAGCTAAAGCCCCAAATAAAGAAATGACGTCTGATGTTATTAAATACACAGCCCCACAAAAAAAATTGAAAGTCCCAAAAACTTGACCATGGTAGTTATATGATTTTGAGGTCACTGATTCCGAATTCGGGATCAGTTTAACCCCATCGGATCTTGGTCAAGGTCATTTCAAGGTCAAATGTACAAAATTAGCGGTAACCAAGGTTTAAGGGGGTGCAAAGTCCTACAGTTACCACTCAAGCTGTTTTACCGATCGGATATGAATAATTAGTAATAACTAAATAACTAGGTAAAATTATTCAAAT
Source organism: Megastigmus dorsalis (assembly GCA_900490025.1). Taxonomy (NCBI): domain Eukaryota; kingdom Metazoa; phylum Arthropoda; class Insecta; order Hymenoptera; family Megastigmidae; genus Megastigmus; species Megastigmus dorsalis. Next base: position 16,880 of record UELU01136581.1, on the reverse strand, counting down.
CCCAAATACAGGTGCACTACCTCTGTGAATTATCTATCACTTGGCAAAGTTACAAGTAAATATTTCAAGTACACGCTTAAAAATTTCTGCACCGAAAAAACGCACTCATTTCGATGCAAAAACTTTTTTTTTCGGTGCAGAAATTTTTGAAGGTGTCGTTGAAATATTCACTTGAAATGTTGCTGGAAGATAGATAATTAATAGACGAAGTGCACCTGTATTTGGGATTTGCATAATTTTAGCTATTTATTTAGTTATTACTAATTATTCAGACACCCCCTTAACAGTACATCCATATGTTTTTGGGGTCGCTGAATCCGAATTAGTGGTCCGTTTGACCCCATCACCTCAGGGTCAAGGTCATATCAAGGTCAAATGTACAAAATTAGCGGCAACCAACGTTTAACAGTTCATGCATATGTTTTTGGGATCGCTGATTCCGATTCCGCGGTCCGTTTGACCCCAACACCTCAGGATCAAGGTCATGCCAAGGTCAAATGTACAAAATTAGCGGCAACCAAGGTTTAACAGTACATACATATGCTTTTGTGGTCGTTTAATCCGAATCCGTGGTACGTTTGACCCTATCACCTCAGGGTCAACGTTTAGAATTTAATGCATTTTTTTTACTTTTTCGGCCACTGTGCCATGGGGTCAAATGTACCAGCGTCCCCAAAAGCATATGTATGTACTGTTAAACCTTGGTTGCCGCTAATTTTGTACATTTGACCTTGACATGACCTTGACCAAGATCCGATGGGGTTAAACTGATCCCGGATTCGGAATCAGCGACCCCAAAAACATATAACTACCATGGTCAAGTTTTTGGGACTTTCAATTTTTTTTTGTGGGGCTGTGATATCTATAAGTGTTTCACGTATGCACTGGCTCAAAATCAAGGAAATAGTGTAGAAATGTCTGCAGCTATAAGAAATATACCTTACCACGCTTGCAATATCCATGACAACTGTAGTAACTGGTGTGGTTATATCCAAAATAAAGAAAATTATCAGCATAGAACAATAATAAATGATATTCAATCTTCTATTCTTTTAGAAGAGTTAAAATAAATTTTTAACGAGCTAGCAGATAATACAGATACATTTGTCGCTGGTGCGTCGACTCAAGTAAATATAAGCTTAAATTGTATGATTGTAAGAAAAGTTCCGAAAGCGATACCTTACAGTTTATCCGAGGCAGTTAGCGCGTGGTCGTGTGTCCGTGTACCGACACCTAGTCCTTGAACGATGGACGAGGACATCGTTTGATACCTACACGAGACCACGATCCGTATCGTGGGTCGTTTAGTTGGGCGCCATGTAACGGGGTAGGATTTAGGATTTAGGAGAATAAAAATACGCGGTGCTCGGGAGTCGAACCCCCGACGCCGAGAGTACTAGGCGAGCGCCCTAACCACTGGGCTATTACTGCACTAGCCTCAACTCGGCATCAGATCCTAATGCCAACTTCTTGCCGACTTTACAGGGATCTACTATTATTCTCCAACGGCTAGCTCCTTGAAAATCCGCTGACCGTTATAATGCATCGTATGCATTCCGTATCATTAATTAAATGTGTGTTTAAACTATCTATGCTGTCTAGTACAGTTTATCCGAATGACTACTAACTGTCGAGTTGCTAGTGCTGTTTGTCAAAAAAAATTATGGTGAAAAGTACGTTCAAAATACACTGAAACAATTAGAATTAAGTCCCGGATCTCATTTATCTAATCATATAAAGTCAGTTAATAAAGCTGCTAAACTGCGAGCTGCTACAGCTAAAATAAAAAAATTTAAACTTAACCGTCATCGACTACAGAATTTAAGAAAACAGTTAAAATATCAACAGGAAGCTAAAGAAGGAGAAACGTATGAAACCGACATAGGATTATTTAAAATGCACGTTGTTTCTTCTTCTGATAAATTACATATAGACATACCTACGTGCATTAATATGCCAGCTGATTCCGATTCTATAGCCATAGTTTTCTTCGATATTGAAAGTGGAGGTTTCAGTATGACAGATGATATTTTACAAATTGCAATGAAGTATAATACATTAAAATTTAATAAGTATATTGATCCAAGCAGGAATATCATTTGTAAAGCTTTTGCTATTAACGGTTTGACTTTTAAGAACGGAGACCTATACCTTCATGGTAATAAAGTGGAATAATTACCAATTAGAGTAGTAATAGGAGAATTATTGCAAAATTTAAAATCCGTTGCCAAGTCGTGCATATTGGTAGCACATATCTGTCCTTTTCATGCTCCCCGGTTAATAAAAAAAGTAAAAGAAGTAGGTCTTTTTGATGAATTTAAAAACATAACTATGGGCTTTGTTGATACTCTGAAATTATTTAAAAACAAATTTCCAGCGAGAAAATTAAAAGGAATGCTGAAGCTAATTAAGTTGGCTACGGAATTAATGAATTTACCGTGTGATAAGGCGCACGATGCAATGTACGACGTTATTCTATTAGAAACCTTGACAAACAACTATTTTACACAGGATGAAATAAAAATTGTAGATGCTATAATCGATCGTAAACAACAAGAAAAGTTTATTTTGAATACTTTGAAACCTCTCACTACAATTGTATCGAAGGTCATACTCAAACGATTGTTTCTTGCTAATATAACTTATGATCTGTTATTATCGACTTATCAGCAAAGCAAGCAAGATGTCATAAATTTACTTGAAAAAAAAGTAAATGGAAAAGCTCAGCTTATCAAGTCCAAAAAAATATTTAACAGTATTTTAGCGTGTTTAAAAATATCTCAATAATTACAGTATTTTAAGAATTACGTTTTATAATATCATCTATATAAATTGTAACAGGGTATTTTGGGTGAATACTGCACTGCGAGTACTCACCTCGGGACGTAGCGAACACGTCCGACGGCAACCCAAACCATGAGTTGCCGCAGCCTGTCACAACATGAGAGCTCCGTGCTCTCACTTCTCTCGTTCTCGGTGTGTCTGTGTGCGTGTGTATTTCTACATATCTCTCTCTCTCGCTCGCTCTCATAGGCAAGCATGGGAGCACCACCGATAGGTGCTTTCCTCCCTCGCGCGCGGCAGTTATTCTAATTAGTTGCGTTCCCTTGGCCGTTTTGCTCGCGAGGACGCGAATTATTCCACGAGAATAATTACGCGTCACAAAATTAATAATTTATAGTTACCAAAAATTTAAATTAAGATATTATACCAAAAAATATAACAACTAATTTAATATAAAGTTGTTTAATGTACTTAATCTAAAAGATTATTTAATTTAATTTATCTAATTATAATTATTATAAAAATACTGGTAGAGAGTGCTATTGCGAAAACTCTTAGACTGTAATATTATAAGTACTATATTGTACTCATTTTATAGCATGCTTATAAAAATATATATATTCTTGTAAACAAATTGAATTATTACACGTTACAAACTGTATGTTAAAATAAATTTTATTTGAAAGATTAAATTTTATTAATTTATTTATTGCTTATAATTGCTGTTTATTATTTATTACTTAAATATAATATTTTAAAGTATTATTAAAAGTTTGCAATTGTCTGGACGTGTGGATCGGCGTACAGCGTACGTGAGGATTACAGTGTCGCCATATTTCAGTAACTCAACAGGATCTTCGTTTGCAAACTACATATTTTATTATATTTGCACTCATTTATTTAATGAACTAATCGGTCAAATTGTTCGTCTTTTTATTATATGATTGAGGAATACTTTATTTGTTAATTTAAATGCTCACTTTATTCCTCTAACTTATTTTCTATTACTTACAGATATTTAAATTATACTTTATCACTCCTCCCATAAGGCCCCGTGTATAAGAGCAATTTTTGAATTTAATTTTCTCAAAAACGATTCGGTCAATCCTACTGAAACTTTGTTATTATTTATTTTACGTGGCATACTTAAGTTTAAAAAAAAATTAAATTCCTGCAACTTACTTCGTTCCTGTATCGAACCTCCTTAAGCAGTGGGCCATAAGAGCTATACAGATTTCTAGTGTCTTCTTTTTTATTAATTGGATTCTGCTGTATGTGCATGTTAAGAGGAGGCCGGAGCTACCCACCTCCTCAATAGTTTCTAGTTCCAAGTTCATAGAAAAACTATAAGTCAAATAAGCCTCATATTGCACAGAACGGTTCATCGTACCAAGCACTATGGCGCTCAGCTCCTGGTATTACTCAAAATGATAAATAAAAAAAGTTACATGCAGAAATAGGCATGTTCAAGAATTTGAGGTTAATTTTCAATGCGTGAATTTCGGTTACTAGTTCCAGTTTTGTGCAAAAACGACTAATCGTATCCACTTGAAATTGCACAGGGTTATTTATTACATTGAGAACTATGGCGCTCAAGTCCAAGTTTTTATTTTTATAATCAATAGAAAAAGATATCATCAAATCAAAAAACACGTTTTTAGCTCCGACCTCCCCTTAAGCATTTCTGATAAGATTCTTCTATGCCAGTTAGTTTCTTTGTCTAGTATTTTCACATTTTCAAAGTCAAATATATGATTTTGTGTTTCCATGTGTTTATTTATTACTAAAGTTGTATCTTGTTTGTGACTATTTTTTTCATGTTCATTAATGCGGATGGAAACTTTTCTCTTTGTTTCACCAATATAGCTGGAATCACAATCTTTGCATTGTATTTTATAAACTACGTGGTTCTGTTCATTCTTATCAGTCTTATCCTGCCCCTTTTTATAATATTACTCAAATTGTTAAATATTTTGGTACTTTCTGTATGGAATATTTTTTTATGAATAATACTGTCTTCACATTTAATAATAAATACTATTTACAAGCATATGGTGCACCAATGGGTTCACCTGTATCTCCTGCTTTTGCAGATATGGTGATAGATGATCTTGAACAGAAGTGTATAGGTGGATTGGACTTTAGACCGCTTTTTTATGTTAGATACGTTGATGATATATTTACAATAATTCCAAAAAATAAAATTAACTATATGTTAGATGTTTTTATTCATTTGATGATAGATTGAAGTTTACACATGAACTTGAAAAAGATAACATACTTAACTTTTTAGAATTAAAAATTATTAAACACAAAGATAAACTTATTACTGATTGGTACTATAAATCTACCTTTTCCGGTCGATTATTTTAATTCTAGTCATCCAGTATCACATAAAGGTATGGTTTATTCTCTAATCGATAAAGCAGTGTTATTGGCTGATAATCAGTTTGACAAAAAGAACATTAAACTTGTAAAGCAATTTTTGAAAAATAATAATTATCCAAAGAAATTTATAGAGTTTAATACAAAGAAAAGAATATATTCTAAACACTCTGACAATCAAGAACAGTCAAAAATAACAGATGCAAACGACAATCGAGTGATACAACGCACGCTCATTAGAATGAGAATACCATATGTGAATAAATTCTATGAAAACATCTCAAAAAAGCTGAAAAAACATTCCATACAGACAGTACCAAAAATATTTAAAAATTTGAGTAATATTATCCTTAATAGAATCAAACGTAGGGTGAAAAAATCATAGGTAATGGTCTCTTAACTTATGTTGTCTTATACAGTTAATTTAAATATAAATGAATTGATTCAATGAAGATAATTAAGATATTGATAATATCGACATATATTAATAAGTAATTACTATTATAGCTGTTAGATGGCGAAAATTAAAGTATCGGTTTTAAATTTTGATTCTAGTCAGTACATCGATAACTGCTCGATGTTGTGATATCTATATAAGACTGATTTTTTCTTTCTTTCTTTTTCTTGGTTCATTCTTATTTTTATTCATGTTTAGTGCAGTACAGTCCTATATACCTCTGTGATTGTCCTTTTAAAATTTTATAACGTTAACTAAAGATAAATTTTTAATGTCAATATCGGTTCTCAAGTTCATGAAAAATAAAGGAGCACAAGGTGAGATATATGCAGATGTTTTTTATTGTTTTGATTTATAAATGGAGACGGTTCACGTTTATCAATTTGGCAAGAATGTATAGATCTGACGAGTATTGATGAAAATATTAAGGTAAATTCATTAAAATAAAAAATATATGTATGATAGTGATAACTATACAGATAGTGTACCAGAAAAGGATCTCGAAATTGTGATAGATAGTAAGAAAATAAAGAGAGTTAAAAATTGTAAATATTTAGGAATAATTTTTTATCAGAATCTAAAATGGAATATACACATCGAAAGCATTATACATAAAACAAAATATTTAATTTATATTTTTTATAAATTATAAAAGTTTATGCCAATACACTAAAGCTGATATATTATGCACTTTTTCACAGTGTAATTAGTTATGGAATAACTGCCTGGGGTGGAGCTTATAGAAATAATTTAAATCTGATCCAGAGTGTGCAAAACAGATTATTAAAACTAGTTTTCAAAAACAATTTTGTACAAAAAAAAACACTAAACCTACAACAAATATTTGAGTGTGAATGTCTGAAATATTACTACAAAGACTTACAAACTATCTATCGAATCTCCAATAGTAAAACAAGAAACAAAGCTATCATCTTACCAAAAATATGCAAAACCATTAGTAATAAAAGTAATTATATTAAAGCAATAAAAATATTTAATCAATTACCAAATGAACTAACGACTTTGGATATAAGTAAAAGATTGTATAGTAATAAGTTAAAAGAATAGATTATGGGAATCATTAGTTCTTGTAATTCTGCATTACAAGATACTAGTCTAAATTCTCTAGTATAAGCACTATGACATAATACTATTACTGTTATTTAAAACTATATATGTATGTTAAATATTAAAAAAATTTATATTAGTTTTAAGTTAGTTTTGAGGTTTTTCTCCCCAGACCTGCAAACAGGCATATATATTTTTTGTATTAGTTCGGAGTCTTGAAGTAACCAGAGCTTGCTTAAACTGTCTAGATCCAAAGATCAGTCTTGTATCCGCTCGTATGTTTTTTTTGCCCAAAGTTTTGAAATAACCAGGACTTGCCTAGACTGGCTAGATCTAAAGATCAGCCCCGAATCCGCTTATTAGCGATTTCAAAACTTTCAGAATTTTTAACACTTCTATAGTAAAGGAAAAGAAATGTTTGTCTTTTTATTGTATGTATTTTTTTGTGTTAGTTCGAAGCTTTGAAATGACCCGAGCTGACTTAGACTGGCTAGATCCAAAGATCAGCCTCAAATCCGCTCATATGGTCTTTTGTCCGAAGTTGTGAAATAGCCAGGGCTTGCCTAGACTGGCTAGATCTGGCTATTTCTTCTCATTGTCCAATGCGTAAAGGGAGCTAGCGGTTATTGACCCTAGACCTTAGCACGGTGTGGAATCAATCGCCTAGAGATCAGCCTCGAATCCGCTCATTAGAGATTTCAAAACTTTCAGATTTTTCAAGCTTCTAGTTGTATGAAGAGAAAAAATGTTGTGTCTGTTTGCTGTATATGTGTGAGGGCTATTAAAACTTCGACAATTTCGCGTGAATCATGTAATGGAAATGACTTTAAAATATGTTTTGAATATGAGGATAATATAGATTCACAGAAAAACTATAAAAATTTACTTAATGCACAGAGTTACAAAGATGATGATGATCTTGCAGAGTTATGTTTTCCTTCCTTCCCGTCACTTTTTGTTTAAAAAAAATTTTCGATTTTTCTTCCATCGTCCCTTACTGACGAAACCCCAACCCACACTTAGCACCAAAAATGTCACGTATGATAACTGTGACGAGAGATTCTTTCTCTCAATGTGGATTCTGTTTTGTCCGACTTTCCGGTAACTTAATCCGGAAAGGAATTTGTGAAGGCGGGTAAATGAAGTGACGCGAAGACTGGAGAACTTTTTACTAAGTTTATTCGCTTTACGATGAATGTGTCGAGTGATTCCAATTGCGTTGCGCGGCGATTGGTCAGTCGTTCCTCGTTCAGATGATGGGACGTTCTCGGTTCAGATGTTGAGCCGTTCTCCTCGATGCGGCCCGACGAGGCTGCTTTTATTATGATTCGTTAGACGTGGTGGAAATGGTAAAAGTCGCCTCGTGAGATTTTTGTAGAGTCGGCAATTTGACTGTTACTGGGTAGAAAAGTGCTGCGTCTGCTGACGCTTGCATTTTATGGCGTGGTCAGCTGCGAATTGCGCTTCTTTGAAATGCGGCGATGTACGCCTCATTTTATTGTGAAATAATAGTCATAGGACAGCTAGGTGTGACGAGAGGGCAAGAATTATCCATTGCACGCAAGAAGGTATATCACGTGCTCGTATTCTTGACAAGCTGGGATTGATGGGGTTTTCCAGGACTGCACTTTTGTGGATCAACTCGTATCTTTCAGGGAGAGAACAATGTGTTTTTACTAGTAACTTGAACAGGTCATCATGGTTGGGCACAAGTTTGGGTGTTCCGCTGGGTTCAGTACTGGGGCCTCTGTTGTTTTACCTCTACATTAATGACGTACATGACGCACTCAATCCGGGGATGAGGGAATACCGAAGCTTGATGCCAGCAAAGACAGTGTCGGACTAGGCTGCTGGCGCTTCTCTAAGGCTAAACGCAGCGACGACAAAAGCTACTATTTTTGTTTGTAACAAGTTTGTTTCAGAGTTTTTTTCTGATCTTGTCCGCTGTGTTTGGCTTGGAGAGGATGTGAGTATCCCCTTATCCGAGACTGTCACTTAACTTGGTGTTGTACTGGATTCAAAGCTTTCTTGGAGGACGCACGTAAACATGATTACGAAGAAATTTAATCGCATTTTATACGGTTTCATATTTTTCCGCCGGTTCACCACTGAGGCATTGCGTACACAACTTGCATCAGTTCTGTTCTTTCCTCATCTAGACTTCTGCTCGGTGGTTTTTCTCGATGCCTCTCAGGAGTTGAGAAATCGACTACAAGTACTGTAGAATTCATGTTTGAGATACGTACTGGGCATTAGGGGAGATCAGCACATTTCTCCCCATATGGCTGCTCTGGGCTGGCTGTGCACTGATACTAAGAGACGATACATTATTGGGGTAGTTATGTACAAAATCATGCGTATATGTTCACCAGACTACCTAGAATGTCTCTTCTCTAGGTGTGTGCCTAGGGCTACCGCTAGTGGAGAAATAAAAGATCTCGCGATTTCCCGAATGCATACAACTATGGGAAACAACACCTTCGAAGTACAGAGTGCGCATTTATGGAACTCTCTTTCTGCTGAAATTCGTCATCTACTATCACTCATCAGGTTCAAGACTGCTTTGAGGAGATTCCTTCTCTACCTAAATTAGATTTTCAAATATAGGTTAAGCGACATGTGAGCCTATGCTAATCCTGTACATCGTCCTATCCTAATTTATTATCCTTTATGTCATTATTCGAGTATGTATGTAATTTAAAAAAATAATGGTCATACGTTGTGCAAGTGATGGAGTATGAATGCTCGCGCAACCTCGCTGTAACTTGTTTGTAGACTATTTTGTATATAGATTTAATTTTTAAAAGAATGACGTGACAGATTTTAAAGACTGAATTTTTACTGTAATTGTAACTTATCTGATATCACTATTTTTTATTTTTAAATTTATTTGACTAAACTTTAGATATAAGCACGACTGTGATATCACAAAGCGAGAAAGAATGTATATATATTAAAACTGTTTTAAAAGACTAAATTTTATAAAAGGTTTCAAATAAATATTATATATTTCTAGATCTATCTCTATCCATCTATCGATCTCTCTCTCTCTCTCTCTCTCTCTCTCTCTCTCTCTCTCTCTCTCAGTTTTCAGACGCGTCCCTCGACTGGTTCTATGTTTACTTGCATGACAGGCT
>UELU01136579.1:0-10830 GCA_900490025.1 Megastigmus dorsalis | reverse complement strand
CCTCTTAACACCATATATGTATCTCACACATGTATTACTCAGTCTCTGTAACCGTATTCTTTGTTCATCGGACGCATCAAGCAACACTACAGCGCAATAGTCTAGATGTGGTACGACTAAGGCTTCAACCAATCTTCTACGTAAAGTCTCGGTGGTACATGCCCTTATAAACCGCAGGCTGTAAAGGGCTTTATTTAATTTTTTAGTTAAACAATCGACCTGCGGTTTCCACGTTAATTTACTATCTAATGTAACATCGAGACTCACGACTGCGTTAAAAAGAGGCACAAGCGCCCCTCCCCCCAAGTCAACACATGGCAATCCCTTTTCCTTTAAATCATTAACATATTTTCTCGAACCAAACATTATAGCTTTGGTCTCGCCAGTATTGAGTCGAAGAGACGAGCGCTCCGCCCACGTCGACACCAGCCGCGCCGCATCAGATAGGCGAGCTATTCCCTCCAGGATTTCATCTGCAGGAGTCTGCAGATAAACCTGGAGGTCATCGACATATAAAATGTGCTTGACCGTCCCACGATCAAATAGATCTTTGAGGTCATTGACATAGAGACTGAAGAGCAGAGGACCGAGGACCGACCCCTGTGGCACACCCAAATTTGTTTCAACCCATGAAGAACAATCATTTTTTGATAACACGCGTTGAGTACGGCCTTGTAAATACGATTTAATCACAGGAGTGCGGACCTCGAGAACCCGAGATCACATAATCTACTCATCAGCCTCGAAGGAGAGATGGTATCAAAAGCCTTGCTGAAATCGAAAAGCAACAGCAAGGTTACCATTCTCCTATCAATGCCTAGACGTATGTCATCAGTCAGTTTAAGCAGGGCTGTCTACAAGCAGCAGCAGCAGCCGAGGTTCCCGAGTCAAGTGGGATGAGTTTCAATCAGCCTTCAAGACGCGCGTAAGATCTGATGTAATTACGGATCTCGGACATCTCGATGTCGTCTGCTTCCTCAACGATGCTCTCTCTCTCTCTCTCTCTTCGAGGAGAAGATCAAGGCTGCTCTCCACCAGTACAACGCAGTGAAAGTAAACGTAGAGCTCGCAGCGGAGTACGTTGTGCAGGAGAATGACTGGAGGGTCATCGAGGTTAAGTGCTTTAATACGAAGAACGTCTCTATATTCCAAACTACGAACCTGCGAGAATGGTTCGACGAGAACGTGAGTTGACCAGTACAGATCGAGATGGAAGAGTTCCAGGAACGCGACTCCGGCTGGACGCTCAAACGAGTGCTGCATCTCACTGTGAATGTAACAAGCTCAATCCCCTGCGCAGCAGCTCGTACATCCCACTACCTGACGAGATCGCACGCAAGAAAGCATGTGTGAATGTACAGAACGAGGACGAGTAGTGTTTTAAGTGAGAGATACTCTCAGCACTACACCCTCAAACATATCATCCAGAGCGTGTATGTAAGTGCAGAGCATTTGAGAAAGAGCTTGATTTCACAGGCATAGACCTGCCTGTGATGCCGAAACAGGTGTCCAAGTTCGAGAGACAGAACGACCTCTTCATGAACGTCTACATACTCAAGCGGTGCGCTGGAAAGCTGCACACTTCACCCTGTCACTTGACGTCCAACAGGTAGAATCGACACATCAACCTCCTTCTCTTTCAAGACCACTACGTGGAGGAGGAGGGATATGGAGGGGGAGGAGGAGGAGGAGGAGGAGGAGGAGGAGGTGAAGACTCTACCCAGACTCCACTACTTGTGGATTAAAAACCTCTCTCGACTGGTGTCAGCGCAACTAACTTCTCATGCTCATAGAATGCACATCTGTGATCGCTGTCTGCACTCCTTCCACGACGCGGACAAGTTGAGGAAGCACGAAATCGACTGCACTCAGCTGAACCAATGCCAGATTCAGCTCCCCACATCGAGGGAAAAGACTCTCAAGTTTGAGAATTTCAAATGTAAGGAGAGAGTCCCATACGTGATCTGCGCCGACTTCGAGTGCTTTCTCAAGCCAGTGCAGGGCAAGAACGGTGCATTCCAAGAGCATCAGGCCTACAGTATAGGCTTCTACGTAAAGAGCAGCTTCAACAAGAGCAAGTGTGAGTATCGGAGCTACAGGCAAGTGGAAGAGGGCGACCAGACACCTGCCAACTGGTTCGTCGCCGAGCTCAAGTCGCTGAGCGATGAGTTGCATCAGGCTTACGACAAGCCGAAACCCTTGAACCTCACAGCGGTGGAGGAACGGGCGTTCCATGGAGAGACCGTCTGTCACATCTGCAGGCAGGCCTTGGAAGAGGAGAAGAAGGTTCGCGACCACTGTCACCTCACGGGACGGTACGTAAAACAATAGAATATATATCTAATACAATAGATATAATTGTATTTTTTTTTTCAGATATCGAGGAGCCGCTTACCTGGGATGCAACATAAACTACAAGGACTCGAGATTCATCCCAGTGGTTTTCCACAACCTCATCGCATACGACTCGCACTTCATTGTGAAAGAGATCGCCACATCTGTAGAACTCAAGGGACGAGTGAGACTGACACCTCAGAACAAGGAGCGCTACATCTCCTTCGTTAAGCACATCGAGGGGACAGATCAGAACTTCAGATTCCTCGACTCGTACCGCTTCATGGCGTCCTCCCTTGAGAAATTGGCGTCCTATCTGGAGGGCCTCGACATCGTCCTCAGAGAATTCGATGGATACACGGACGAGTGAGTCAAGCTGTTGAAGAGGAAGGGAGTGTTCCCTTACGACTACGTATCTGGGTTTGATAAGCTGAAGGAGACCAAGCTCCCCTCTCGAGAATCCTTCCACAGTCAGCTCAACAACAGCGACGTGACTGAGACTGAGTATGCGCACGCACTGGAAGTGTAGAGCAAGTTCGACATGCATTCGATCGGTCAGTACTCGGACCTCTACCTGAAGACGGACGTACTGCTGTTGGCTGACATTTTCGAAAATTTCCGTACGACGTGTCTGGAAGCGTACGGATTGGATCCTGCACACTATTACACCACTCCAGGACTCACGTGGGACGCCTTGCTCAAGTTCACGAGTGTCGAGCTGAACCTCCTCACGGTCATCGACATGATCATGTTCATCGAGAGGGTAATCAGGGGTGGTGTAAGTCAGTGTAGTAATCGCTATGCCAAGGCCAACCACGAGTACATAAGTGAGGGGTACGAGTCCGAGAAGGAGTCCAAGTATCTCATGTATTTCGACAACCTCTACGGTTGGGCTATGGCACAGCCATTGCCGTACGGAGACTTACAGTGGGTGAAGGATCCCGAGAGCATCGTGGTGAGAGAAGTAGCCGATGATGCATCCGCAGGCTACATTCTGGAGGTCGACCTCGAGTACCCCACACACCTCCACGCCTCGCACAAGGATCTACCCCTGTGTCCAGAACATCTGGCCGCACCGGGCTCAAAGCAGCAGAAGCTCATGACCACGCTCTACGACAAGCAGCGATACGTCATCCACTATCGCGCTCTGAAACAAGCGCTCGACAGAGGGTTGATCCACAAGAAGCGACACAGAGCTCTCCAGTTCAAGCAGACAGCCTGGCTCACGTCGTACGTCGACTTGAACAGGGAGAAGCGTAAGCAGGCGAAGAACGAATTCGAGAAGCTCTTCTACAAGCTTCTCGTCAACGCTGTCTACGGCAAGACCATGGAGAACGAGCGCAAACGTGTCGACGTGAAGGTGGTCAACAAGAGGGAGGGATGCTACGGAGCCGAGACACTCATAGCCAAGCCGAACTTCCACAGCCGAGCTGTATTCGATGAGGACCTCGTTGGTTTTTAGATCTCACGTAAGAGATCAGCATACGAAAGCTCGTGTGTGTGGGTCTCAGCGTGCTCGACCTCTCCAAGATACTCGTCTACGACTTCCACTTTGCGTACATGCGAGAGCGGCTGGGTGATCGATGCAAGATCCTCTACACCGACACGGACAGTCTTATATACAAGGTTCGAGGTATCGACATGTACGACGTGATGCGACAGGAGGCTACACGTTTCGACACGTCTGACTACGCAGTGGACAACCCGTTCGGCATCGTACGCGCCAACAAGAAGGTTCTGGGTCTCGTGAAGGATGAGTGCAACGGAAAAGTCATGCTGGAATTCATAGGACTGCGCAGCAAGATGTATGCCGTGTGTGTCCAGGACTCCGAGGGTGTAAAAAAGTTCAAAGGCGTCAAGTCCAACGTAGTGAAGAAGAGCTTAGACTTCGAGGACTATCACAACTGCCTCTTCAAGGAGGAGACCTCGTATCGCCATCAGTGCAACATCCGCTCGAGACTGCATGTAGTGCGTACTGAGAGGTATGAGAAAGTGGCGCTCAGTCCGCATGATGAAAAGCGCCATCTGCTGCCTCAAGAGACCGACACGCTGCCTTGGGGGCACTGGAAGGTTCTGGCATGTGAGGTGGCCTTGCGAGCGGGTACCGCTCAATGTGCGTGCTCAGTGGAGGGGAGAGCCCTAGATAAGGAGGTGAAACGCGGCCGAGAGCCTATTCCATCTACCGACGACCCTACAGTGAACAAGCGACAGCGAACGGAGTAATCGAAAAGAAAAAAGAATGTATAATCGTGTAAGTAGTGGTATACTGTATACCTATATATATATAATTAACCTCCTTTTGCAGATGGATCTAGTAACTTTAAATGAGATTGCCCGTGGAAGCTTCTTACCCACGAGGAGACTGTGCGAGCTAGACAAGAATCATGAGTACTAGGTAACCGCACTGTGGAAGGTAACGACGAAGTACGGTCCGAATACCGTTGTCACGCTGGATCAACAATTCCAGATATTCCTGCCTGGTCGTGTATCCAGCATGCTGGAGAGCGAGGATTAACTGTTCAACAACATGGCAGTAGCTGCCAACGAGCTCGAGCTGACTCTCACCTACACCGGAAGCAGTGTTAATAATGTATAAATAAAAAAAAGGAAGTAAACGGAGAGGTATACGAGTCATAGGATAACGGGAAGTACCTCACAGGTGATAGCGAAGGTTGGGGCTCTCACCACTTCCAAAAAAATATTTATGCTGCATCTATCCAGCTGTTGTGTGAGTGTGATCCCAACCACTTGACATAGATTCGATCTCCACGTCTCAACATGACACTCTCCACGAGATAGACGTCGGTAGCTGCCACAGGTGTGATGGTGAATACCTCAGTCGACCAGTTCGGAGTGTATCCCTTCTCGAACACATGCTTCGCATTGCTCACGCGTACTTTGTCATGAACTTTGAACTTTCGTACCGACGGTCTGCGTTTCTCAACCTTCTCCTTGATAGTACGTCTCACGTCTTTGGGTCTCATACCGGTAGTTCGATGCTTTCGACTGTTGTAAGCTGTCAACAGATCGGGCAAGATGTCCAAGCACTGATAGCAACCGCATAAACTGAATTTGTTCCACATCTCACTATTCAACGTGCGATTGAACCTTTCACATATGGATGCCTTGAGATTGCTGTAGGACGAGTAGAGGTTTATCTTGTACCGCTTCATGAGGTTCTGAAAACTCGTAGTGTAGAATTCTTTGCCTCAATCGGTCTGTAGATTCTTCGTTCCTCGATCACTCAGTATGGATTTCATAGCTGCAGCGACCTCTTCACCAGTCTTCTTCTTTACCGACACGGCCCACGCATACTTGGAGAATACGTCCACATAGGTGTATCATGTCCATAAAGCCCTCGTTCTCTCCCGCATAAGGCTGCATCTCCAACAGGCCGGCTTGCCACTTCTCATCCAAGCCACGCAGTTCGAACTTTCGACTTGGATAGTTATGTCTGGCGGGCTTGTGCAACTCCTCCACTAATCGCTGCATCTCAGTATTGTCTCTTATGCAGGTGAGTGATGATTGAGCGTTGGTCGAGTACTATGGTGAAGTTCAACAGGAGTATGAGTCGAGTAGGATTGTGCAGTCCTATTTATAGTTCATCGAAGTGTTTTCCCACTGCTTCAAATTTACTCAAATTCTCGTGTAATCGATCCCCAGCTTTCTGGATATCAGAGTTCACTTTCAGCCACTTTTTATCAATCTCATCTCTATTAGCATCCACCATTATATTCAAATCATCTATATCACTTCTGAGACGAGCTGTAATCTCATATATGATGCGCATCTCTGCGCGGACGGTTTGCTGTAGAATACTCAGATTAACTGCATCACTCGGCTGTTAGGGTGTGCCAACATCGCACAGCATCTTGTTCTCCATGTCCTAATTAGCATCGCTAGTGAGCTTGCAGTCAATCCCAGGCGGACCACGACTACCTTCGCTCTGAGCAAGTTTACGTCCGAATGCATCAACACTCATCTTGTTAACTGATACCGCACACACACACACACACAGCTCTCAATATATATAGCCTGCTTCGCGCAACTCCTCGGTGATAGAGTGAATCTCGTTGGTGCGGCTTGGATTACCGGCCGCTCTCTCTGCTACGACCAGTCTCAGACGAACAACCAACTCGTTCGGATCATCCCAGTAGATGTAGTCAATACGAGTGTCTCGTCTAGCAATTTTGTATCTAGGTAACAGCGATCCATCCTGCTTCTCGAACAGTGGAGTGATGATGTCGTAAAATTTCTTGCAGTTATGAAAGCGTATCGATCCATCGCGTTTCTTGTGAATACTCCTTGCTTCGAGAATCCTGCGATAGTTTTCCAAATCCACGGAATTAACGTATGGTTTATCGGGATGCTTTCTCACCAACAACTCCATCAGTCCGATAGTTTTCGGAAATATATCTCCCTTCACCTCGACTTTATCCCCCTCAAAGTGTATGGATGAGTCACCCATTATGAAAGTATCACCTTCTCTGCGCACTCCGTAAATCTTGTCGATTACATTGCTATTCTGCTTGATCATGAGTGTATAGAAGTCATCTGTATACTCCTCCACCTCACTAGCAGCAGTTTCGAACGAGGTATCCTGAACCGCCATCATAGTTTCATCACTCATAGTCTTATCGACAGCAGGTGGTTTGAAACTTTTTTCAACCTGCCTTCTCGAAGTCTCCACGAGGAGTTTCTGAAGAAGATCTACGATCGGTTTGAGAGTCTCTCCCAATGCTCTCTCAAAGTTATCCTTTCCATACTTCAACATGTTGTACTTGTGTTTGACTGCATTTCGCGCTTTGATGAGCTGGTGTAGCATATCCTTCTTTCGTCGAAGCTCCGCCATGTTCAACGATAGACGATGCATTGACTCGACTCTAGGCATGCGCTATATTTATAGCAAAACAATCGAAACCTTTTCGATATCGACCGCGATTAATCACGCTGTCCTTATCGATCATGAGAAATTCATACTTATCATCCAGCCAGCATTTCGAGCATAAGTCCTTGAACTGCGTGAAAGTCATGTCACAGTTGACATGATCATCGAACAAGTGTCTCAGATTCATCTCATCCTGTCGGAAAATCACCAACAGATTCACATTGTCTCTCACGAGGCGTTTGGGAATGTGAGCGTAGGACTGAGAGAGATAGAAGCAGTCGATATTCTTGTGTCTTCCCATGCAAAAGTAGGCTCTGATGTTGTCTTGCTTCTCGCAGGCCACATCGTCGAATATCCTGAGGGAGTTGGGAAGAGCATCTTCGGAACTGATCACCTCGTCGTGCTCTCTGAAAGGAAAATATTGTATTTCCTCCAGAGGCTCGAAGAGGTCCTTCAAGAATTTATACTTTGATTAATCGAGCGACTTGGAGTAGACGTACGCATTCTCGAATCTCAATCCATTGGGATGTGTTATGAGAGCGAGTAGGCAGTTGATTTTACCACAATTAGATGGCCCGCAGAATAAAGCTCGTATAGTGTCGGGAAGTAGGTCTCCGTGACGTTTGAGCGGTTTATCTAGCTCTACGTCGAAATTTTATACCGGTAGGTTGACGGACTGCCTTTCGAAATGCGACATCTCGACTGATCGTTCGACTATAAATAGGGTGGTCTTATATACCCTCAGTATCAGTCATGATTTGAGCTTCGAAGAGTTCACATGATTATATACAAACAACGACGACGCCAAGGACGTGGTTTGCTCATCAAAGTCATCAATAATTTACCGTTTGAGCTACATTTGCCGGGATACCAGTACTGTGGTCCGGGTACGAAATTAGGCAAACGTCTGGCTTGAGGAGATCCAGGTATCAATCCTCTCGACGTAGCCTGCAAGTAACACGACATAGCTTACTCGAAGAATCCTGAGAGTGTCGAGACGAGGAACGTAGCGGACAGAGTTCTTACCAACAAAGCTTGGCAACGCGTACTAGCAGGAGACGCAAATTTCGGTGAGAAGGCAGCTGCTTACGCTGTAACGAACGCGATGAAGCTGAAGTCCACGTTTGGCATGGGTGTGAAACGACGACGACCCATTAGACTGAGTAACGTGCTCAAGGTCGTCTCGAAATCTATCCTTCCCGGTAAATCCAACCTGCGAGACGATACTTTCTGCTCTAAAAGGTGCTCGTAGAACCGTCAGAGAGGCGGGTGGCAAGATCATCCTACCACGCTCTCTACCAGTACCATCGAAGGTAGGTGGATTCTCACCACTTCTATTCGCTGGTCTCAATGCAGCTGGAGCACTCGCAGGTGGAGCTGGTATACCAAAAGCAGTCAAAAATGCCAATGCAGCCAATTAGCAGATGGAAGAGTGTCAAAAACACAATAAGAGAATGGAGAAAATAGCTCTCGGTAAAGGTCTCTATTTGAAACCACACAAGACTGGACTTGGTATTCATATAAGTAAGAAAACAAAAAAGATCCTCGAAATGAGATTACCACAGAGAGCGCTCACCAACATCGATCTGCTGACGTATGCGAGAAAAGTTCCTCACTTTCGAGATGTGTTTATGCGAAATTCTTTACCCAATATTGGACCCCACTATCGCGAGTCAACCATCGTCAATCTCGACGACAAAGATGGACCTGGAACGCACTGGGTAGCGTACCGCAAACGCGGCAACAACGTCGTTTATTTCGACAATTCTTATTATTCCTTTAACATTGTTGTAAAATATTTTCTTTACCCAGTCGCATCATTTTAATCTTTTACAATTATATGACTTAATAGCATATTTTAAACTGAGAAAATAACGATGGGCCATAGTGAATTGGAAAATTACTATAAATATTACAACAATAATTTTTTTTATTATTTGGAAAAATGCTTTGCTTTTGGACTGTTCATTGTTTTCCAAGTTTTTCTAAAATAAATGGTACAACTATTTTTAAATTTCTTATCAACATATTAAAAAATATTCTTTTATTTTTTTGTACCTCCTTATTTTGATGATAGTTGAATTACTATTAAACTTATAGTCCATATACAAACATTCACAATTTATCATTTAAGTATAGTATTGAGCTACTCTAGATTAACCATCAATGCACACACCTGTACAATGTATTATAATTAAGAATATACAAAAATCATATTATCAAAAAATTAACTATTTTGGAAATTCTAAGAAATGTTCTGGTATATTTTCTTTTTCATTTTGTGAATTTCTAGCTTTGTTTATTAAATCTAAAGCAGTTGCAGCATTGGTATATTCTTATTAAAGTTTAATTTTATGACAGTATTCTAATTGTACAAGTATAAAATAAGTTAAAATTCAGAATTATAAAATGAATATAAGAATTTCATGAATCATAATTTAAAATACAAAAATAAGTGTTAAGCCATTCCAATAATTGACTAAATATAACTCACTTAAAAAATAAACTTTTATATAATCTCTAAACTAAATTAAATCATACTTTAAAAAAGCACTGTATTTGATTAATCAAGAAAAATCTAAACTGTGTCGACATCTTTACAGCTCAGTGTTATATATAGATACATCAACAGCCCACATAGCACAAAAGATTGCTGGAAGCTTTCTACAAGCTTGCATGAAAGTTTCGCAGCCTTTCAAGAAGCTTTCATGAAATCTCCGCGGAAGTTCAGAATGTCTGGGACAAATTACTCATATGAAGATTCCTTGAAAGATAGCAGTGACCTATCAGGGAACCTTGCAGGAATGTTTCGTTAAAGTTTTGAGAAAGATACTTGAAAGTTTTATGAAGGAAAAGGGAATCTTTAAGCAAGCTTTCTTGAAAGAATGTAGCAACCTTCAAGAAAAACTTTTAGGAAGCTTTCGCGGAATCTTTGCAGAAGTTCAAAATGTCTGAGGCAAATTACTCATATGAAGATTCCTTGAAAGATAACAGTGACCTATCAGGGAACCTTCCAGGAATGTTTCTTTAATGTTTTGAGAAAGTATTATGAAGGATATTTCAGAAACATTTCATATATCCAGATTATTTATTTTACAAACACTTAATATTATATTACGTCGCTTTTATATTAATGCTCACGCTTTTACATATCGCACGCTTCACAATTTTTCGCAATTAAATTAAACACTTAAAAAAACATTTTCTTATACTGGGATTCGAACCGGCGATCTTTGGGATACGACGCATAAACCTTAACCACTATGCTACGGATCGCTGGCAAAGCAAAATTTTGATTTTGCTCATAAAGACAAGACCAATATAAGTCTGGAATCACATGGACGCGGAATCTATTCGAGTTCAACGCGAAAAAGAAATTATTTCTTAAACATTATTTTAAACACATTACAATTGTGTGTGTGGTATTATTTTTTTGAGAAAAAAGAAAGCATTCTTTTTGAATACTTCTTTTAACCCTTTTCCAGGCCTAAGGAATTGGGCAACGGTACAGATAAACCGTATATGATTTAAGGGGTTCGAGGCATCGCTGAATTCAAATTTAACATTAGTTTTGCAAAATTAATTTGTTTAAACAATTTGTTACTCTA